>OY720350.1:30130136-30267636 GCA_963082975.1 Labia minor | reverse complement strand
TATTCTTCCAAACTAACGATATATATAAATATATTATATTTTTATATTTGATCGATTGTTATATTTTCTTTTATTATTATATTTCAGATTTATTTAATTGAAAACTTTTTTTTTTTTCTATATTCATATTTAGAAAAATTTTATGTTTTACTGTTCATGAATTTTGATTTTGTCATTTCGATGTGTGAAAGATGCACCTCGTTCTAGTAGACCTATCGTTGAAAAAGTCGATGAAATTATGGAAAAGATTGACAAGGGCCGTCACATAAGCAGCCAAGACATTTCCAATGAACTAAACATTCATCATCAAATGGGTTTGAACCATTTAAAAAAGGCTGGCTACAAAAAGAAGCTTGATGTGTGGGTACCACATGATTAGAAATACGAAAAGACATTTTGACTACCCTATATTATCAGTGTATGAGAAGATGGAAAAAAGTGAGAGTTTTCAATATATATTAGTGCCAATAATTATATAACACAATGGGAACCACACGGGAAAAGATTAAAAAAATTGAGAACGATTTGAATAAAAATTAAATAAGCTGGAGTGTCTCCACTCGTCTATCTCGCAATTTGAATTGGATTAAATAACATATATTATATTTAAATTAAATTTAATTAAAATTATAAATTAAAATTAATAAATAATATTTATTAAACCAGCGCATGCATGTTCGGCTCTTTGTTGATGGCACCACGTCACGTGTCGGCGCGTGATTTGCAGTGTTAAAAATTTAATTCCGGTACTTTCAGCGATTCAATCAAGCTGAAATTCTATATATAGCAGTTTTATACAATTGTTAATCATGAGAAAAACTATTAAACATATATCTTTATTTTTACAGTCACTTTAGAGGAAAAAAAATCAAAACGTGGTAGGTAATGACCCTCTTCCGGTTGAGCTACATTTCTCAAAAGTTGATAGAAAACTACAAATTTTGAATAATGTTTGATCCACATGATTAAAAAGTGTATAAAACTGCTATAAATAGAAGTTCAGCTTGATTGAATTCGCTAAAAGTACCGGAATTAATTTTTTAACACTGCAGATCACGCGGTAGCACGTGACATGGCACTCTGGTTTAATAAATATTATTTATTAATTTTAATTTATAATTAATTAAATTTAATTTAAATATAATATATACTATTTAATCCAACTCAAATTGCAAGATAGTCGAGTGGAGACACTCCACCTTATTTGAAATCCGTAAATTTATAAATCGTGTAAAAAAGTACCGTGTAAAACGGGGGACACGCAGGGCCGTCCTAAGATTTTCGGCGCCCGTGTGCTCCTAAAAGTTTGCGCCCCTTTTCATAAGAAATTACACAGAATGGTTAGTAAAAATATATAAACTAATAAAAAATGCCGCCCCCAGAAGGCTTGCGCCCTAGGGCTATAGCCCAATTAGCCCTGTGGTTAGGGCGGCCCTGGGGACACGCATATAAAATAAATTTCTATTAATGTAAAAATCAAATATATTATTTATAAATAACTACATATTTACTAATTTATAACAATGATTATACAATTATTATAACTATTGACTAGTAAATAAAGTAAATATACTAATAAATTATTTTTATATGATAACAGTGATATTAAACAAAACAATATTTATTATTAAATCAAAAAAAAAAAAAGTTCAATATATAGGTTTGAAATTTATTTAGTGAATCATATTTTAAAATGGATAAATTTCAATAACGAGACCGATGAAAAACCAAATCGAAAAGTGAGAGTTTTTCAAGGAAATCCCTGACTAAATCGAGAGGTTCGTGAATCACCGGCGGCGTCTTGATTCTCTATCCAGTCGGGAAAGAAACCAGTCTGCAGGAAACGAGCGTGCAACAAGCATGTGGCTGTATGTGTATGGATTCACTTGCCTCTCTCTTGTTTTAAACAATTCAGTGAACGGATTTAATATCGATACCAATCATCCAATTATTATAAGTGATCCCGCCCGGCAAAATGACAGCTATTTTGGATTTTCACTCTCCTTCCGAAGTAATGCAACAGAAAAATGGTAAGAAAAAAAAATCGATTTTATCCATACACTTAATTCAATCAATGACCTTTAAAGATATATATATATATATATATATATATATATTACGATTTCATAAATTAATAAAAAATATCTTAATCTTTAAATTTTAATTTTACAAAAAATTATTTATATATTTAATAATTATACAAAGTATTTATTTGTATAAATATAAAAATATATTATCAAACCCAATTTAATTTAAAAGAAATTGATTGGAAAAATTTCAATTGCGTATGTTTTTGTTATTACGGTCATCCTCCGTATTTAGGATTACCAACTTTTTTGTTTCTGAAGAAAATAGATTAATTTGTATTGTTAAAATGGAAAAAAGTATTATTCAAATTTTATTTTTTATTTTTACTATCTCGCCAGTTCATATGTATTAATATGTTGCTTACTTCATGAATATTTTTTTACTATCTCGTAAGAGATAGTATTGCGATCACTAAAATTTTCGATGTTGAGATTTTGATGTTTTTATACGTTTTGAAGGTTCCTGAATCATTTTCACTAAGGTTGAGAAAAATGTCTCTCTCTCTGTGTGTGTATGTGCGTTTGTATGTAACCAAGATTACGCAAAAACGGTTTGAGCTAGAATCATCAAATTTGGTACATGGGCATTATTCAAAATTCATAGTTTTCTATCAACTTTTGAGAAATGTAGCTCAACCGGAAGAGGGTCATTACCTACAACGTTTTGATTTTTTTTCCTCTAAAGTGCCCCTAAAAATAAAGATAGATGTTTGATAATTTTTCACATGATTTAATAATTGTATAAAACTGCTAGATATAGAATTTGAGCTTGATTGAATCGCTGAAAGTACCAGAATTAATTTTTTAACACTGAAAATCTCACGCGCCAACACGTGATGTGGTGCCATCAACAAAGAGCCAAACATGCGCTGGTTTAATAAATATTATTTATTAAATTTAATTTATAATTTAATTAATATAATTTAATTTAAATTAATATATGTTATTTCATCCAATTCAAATTTGCGAGATAGTCGAATGGAGACACTCCAGATTATATATTTATACTTAGACGTGTCTCTTTAAAGGTGTCCTAAATTATAAATAATAAATTCTAAATATGGATGTTTTTTTAAGATTTTGAGTCACGAGATAGTTACTCACTCAAGTCTATATTTGTGTAATTGTTTGGATTTTATTAATTACATTTTCTTGGCAATTACTGTTATTGGTATATATCAACGGTCGGGAAAGCGGGGTAAATTACCCAAAATGAAGTAAAAATGAAAATTTTATGAGTAAAAAGTTTATATTTTTAATTTTATAAACCTGTTAGTATTTTTACAAATTAAATTTTTAGTTATTTTCTTTTCAAAATTATCATGGGGGACTGTAATAGGAAAGATGCTAAAAAGAGGCGATTTTGTTTGTTTTTTTTTTGCTCTCACCATGAGGTATAATATCAACTTACACAAAAATATTTTGGGGTAATAATTAAAAAAGTTCCCCGACCGCTTCTATATATATAAATATATATCTAAATCTGAATTTGTATTAATTGTAATTTTGTATTATCAAAGTTAACCCCTACAAAAACAAAATTAAACGCATTGCTTGTTGGTTATGAGTTATGAGTTATTGATGTCAACATTTATTAGGAAATAGTATATTTTATAGTGAGTCATTGAATGATTACAGAAAAAATTCAGAATAAAATATATTTTAACGTAATTTATTTATATACAAAATTATAATGTATTATTAAGAACATAATATTAAATAGAGAAAGTTATTATAATGGTTAGCAATCCCCTAAACTAACACCCAAGGCATTAGATATTTTTTCATTTAGGCAAATTTTAATTCTTTCAAAGCTATTAAGTTTGTGAATATATTTTATATATTAATATATTATTATTATATTATTATATATTATATTTAAGGATGATATCATTTTTCAATAATTAAGATTCACAATTTTATCTAAATCAACTAAATTAATATATGCATTAAAAAATGCCACCTTGACAAACCGGCTTTTGATCAGCATATTTTTGGTCCCTATATGTCTGATCTGGCATTGCTTTGGTAATGTTGGATTGGAAAGAACTGTCAATGAGTGACATAACATTAATTATATTCTTAAAGGTCTTTCATGCATTCTTTATCAATATATATATATATATATATATATAGAATTTCTGAACGAGTTAAGGTAATGAAAAGTGATTGTATTTTTATCTATATTGTATGATTCCATTTTAACAATAAAATCAGTATTTTTGAATCAATTCTTTTATTTATATTATTATGTGATAAATATGATCTATAATACTTATGTGACGTCAGCCGTCTGAAAATAGCAAAATATTGAAATTAAAATGGTATATTTTATTTACTTATTATTATTATTATATTATTTTAAAATTAAATTAAATTTTATAAAAACATTATAATTATATATTTTGGTAGGAATGTTTAATTATTTTTCAAGTTCCTAAAAACACCCTTCAAGTTTATTTTCTAGTTTTAAATATGGAAAAGAATGATATAAGGATGGCCAAGAGAATACACGTCTTGAATTTTGTGGGTTCACATCATCCAAATTTTTATTATTTCACTCCACCAGATCAATCGCCGATGTGCTTAGATTGACCTTAAGTGCCTTAAGTCTCATCTGAATCTGGATTTTCCGGTTTTTAGGTCCCAATGTCACGTTTTCGAAAAGAGACTGAGCACCCTCATACAAACAATTTCAGTTCTTTATAAAAATTATTTATCGAAAATATAAATTAAAAAATACTTATTTCGACTATTGAAAAATCTTGTTTGTTTTTTAAAAAACAAAACAAAATAAATAAATAAATTTATCTATTTTATAACAATGTTAACATTTATTTAAAATTTAAATGTTGAGCTACTAAAGGAATTAAAAAAGGTATCAATACTTTAAAAAATTGTTTCAATATAAAATGTATATAAAATTATTCATAAATATACATATTTGAACAATATTTTATTTTTCATTTTCATCTAATTATTTACTATAGGATATTAATATATTTTTTTATAAAATTTTATTATATATTTTTATGTTATATGTTCTTTTTTATGTTTTTTATTTAAAACTATAAAAATATAATTTGAATTATTAGTAAATAAATGTATACACATAGAAATAGGCAACTTCTTTGAGATGTTTGGTAATTTGAAATTTATAATAAAATTAATTACTTTTTAATTAGGATTAAAATTAGATCAGAAATAAATAATTCAATAAACATTGACAAATTTAACAACAAAAAGTATAATTATATTAGTTATATTAATTATTTATAATATCAACCAATATTCTTAATTAATTTATATAATATAATCTATTTAATATAATATATCAAGAGTATTTTATATCAAATTTTTTCTCTTTAGGAAAAAATTGTATATATTTTTCGTTAAGGATAACATAAATTCATTTTATATATGTAGTACTCCAAAATTAATTTAGATAAAGATCCTCTATAAAATGGATATTCTTGAGAAAATATTTTACAAACCACTTCCTTCCTTTGTTTTCAAAATGAATTATATATTTAATGGATGATACTATTACATATATATTATTTTACATTATAAATTTTAATGTATTCTATTAGATTTATATTGTATTTACTCACATAACTGTTAACAATTATTAAAAAAAAAAATAATAAATTTACAATTTCACATTAATTACTATGAAAATAATTGAAATAATTAATAAAATTATTTTTATACAATTTAAAAATGAAATTAAAATATTGAATAATAAGGTAAAAACGATGTTAGGGATATGACGTGTTTTCTACATCTCGAAAACAAGGCTTTTTGGACCAGATGAATCATGTTTACCTTATTTATAAGCGAACCGTCATTTAAGGAGGATTTGTTTTGTCTGCCATCTTGAAGATTATCACAAGCGAAATTTCATCATATTTATTTCAAAATCTTGTAATTTGCTTTCTTTTGTAATTTCTACTAGTTAGTATTCGTTTTTGTGTACATTCTTTAAAATTAATATTAAAACTTATCAGTGGCGTACCTAGAACTTTTGCCGCCCGGGGCGATCTCCAGTTTGCCGCCCTTTTTATTATAAGTCAATCAAATAGTGATATTTATAAATTAATGCACATAAATAAATTATTAAGTTATTTAATCAATATTAATTAATACACAGAGTAAATTTTTTTTACACCTATTTGTATGCACTCGTAAACATATTAATATAATATTTACTCTTCTAGCTTTCATACTAGAAAAATCGTGTATAATGCTCTCAAAATTTATATTTATATTTTTTCCGCCGGCTTGCTTTTCAAAAGAAAAATCGATGATTTAAAAAAATATTGGTATATCACTTCAAAGTAATCATATAAACTTTTCAAAAGAAATGACATTTATAAACTGATATCAAAAATTTTTAGTTAGGAAAAATTGCTGAACAAAATCGTAAAGATGAGTTTACGAATTCAACGAATTTTAATGAATACAATAAAATAAAATTATTATCCTGTTCTTGGAATTAGAATTCAAAATTTACACTAAAATGCATTTATTTACACCGAAGAATAATATTCGAAATCATATAGTTAATCATAATTTATATAAATCAAATAGTAAACTTATAATAATCATAATAATCATTTATTATTCAAGAAAGAAAAAAAATAAATATGAAATGAATACGTTGCTTTTTACAACTATAACTAAATATAAAAAATGCCGCCCCAAGATAAGTGCCGCCCGGTGCGGACCGCACCCACCGCACCCCCCTAGGTACGCCACTGAAACTTATTTATTCACATACCTTTCATTGTTTACTATTTGCAAGGTTTTATCTAAAATTATGTCGAAGGAGTAATATGATGCATTGTGTGTGCGAGGGATATGACGTACCTCTACTTAACAATGAAAATTTGTATCCCCCATACTTACTAAGTCAATAGAAATATTTATAATCAAAGACTTGTGTAAATATCTTATTTGTATTTTTTTGTACTTTTTATTAATTCTTAAAACTCTTACCTATTTAAACATTTCAACATTGTGATTTTTTATTTTTGTTTTACATGTAATTTTGCATAAGTAATATCACACAGACCGGCTTTGCAATATCCTCATCCCTATTAGTGAAAAGTTGACTTTTATTGTTGTAAATTTTAATACTTATTTTAAGAATAAAGCTGTATTCTTTCTATGAATACTTAATGGTCCTAAGTACCGTGTAACACCAATAACCATGTCATAATAGATATTAGCGTTTAAGATTTAGCAAAAACCCCAATTGTGCGACCTATCCCTAGGTTTTACCTCATATTATTTATACTACATGTTTTTACATTTATGAAAATTGAAAATTAATACTTTTATTATTACTAGATATTGCGATTACGAAAATTTTCGATGTTGAGATTTTAATGTTTTTATACGTTTTGAAGGTCCCTGAGTCATTTTCACTAAGGTTGAGAAAAATGTCTCCCTGTGTGTGTGTGTGTATGTAGACAAGATTAGGCAAAAATGGTTTGAGCTAGAATAATGAAATTATTAAAAATTCGTAGTTTTCTATCAACTTTTGACTAATGTAGCAAATCCGGAAGTTTACCTACCATGTTTTCATTTTTTTTCCTCTAAACTGACCGTAAAAATAAAGATATATGTTTAATAGTTTTTCACATTATTAAAAATTGTATAAAACTGCTATATATACTATTTCAGCTTGATTGAATCGCTGAAAGTACCGGAATTAATTTTTCAACACGTTGACTGGCAATCACGCGCCAGGACGTGACGTGGTGCCAACAACAAAGCGCCAAAGACGCGCTGGTTTAATAAATATTATTTATTAATTTTAATTTATAATTTAATTAATTAAATTTAATTTAAATATAATATATGTTAATTAATCCAATTCAAATTTGCGAGATAGTCGAGTGGAGACACTCCAGATTATATATTTATATTAGACGTGTCTCTTTAAAGGTGTCCTAAATTATAAATAGTAAATTCTAAATATGGATGTTTTTTTTAAGATTTTGAGTCACGAGATAATTAATTTTAGCGATTAACAAAAAGCGGAAGTGTCAAAGTGTGACGTTTATAGTCATCGGATTACGCAATAAGGAAGATTCATTCACTTTACTTTTAATCTATTAATAAATATTTTAAAAAAATAAAATGTTATAATCTATTGAGATTTTCAATATAAAGGAAATGATTATATTTATTGATTAAAAAGAAAAATTATCCATAAGACAATATTAAAATAAAACATTAATCATTCTCAAATATGATTCATTTTTTATACTTAACATATTTAATGAAGATAGATCATGGACGTTTGGAGGAATGTGGTTCCTACACTGTAGAATCACAGTCATAGGTAGATAGTTATGTCATTTTACATTAAATTCACTTAATTTACAATATTATTGTTTAGAAAAAATAACAAACATACGTGGGCAGGTCAATAAGTCCGTGACTTTTTGAATTTCCTGTCTCTCAAATGAAATGACAACTCTGCTCGAAAATCAGCTGGGTCTTTTAGTTTTTGTTTGACATCCATTAATACGTCCAGATTTATGAAGAAAATAGTAAAAGTGAATTTCCTTGAAAATCCATGGATTGGGATACGATTACTAATTGCTCCCTCATCCGCCCTGTTCTCCGAATTTAGCCACGAGTGACTATTTCTTGTTTCCACACCTGAAGAAATGGCTCGGTGGAAAAAGATTTGACTCCATCGATGAAATCATCTCACAAACAAATACCTATTTTGATGTCCTCGACAAATCTTTTTTGAAAGGGATGGAAAAAAATTGGGGAAATGTTGGAAGAATAGAATATTAAAATTTATTAAATAAATAATTTTATATATCAATAATACGATCTTAAAATATTTTTTTATTTAATATTCGTCATTGATCATTAAAAATGAAAATATACAATTTCTAATTGATGTGTTGTTTCTTTTTATAATTAATGATGATAATTGATATGGTAAAGAAATCAAATAAACCAATCTGCTTAGCTAAATTAAAATAACAAAATATCATTACATCAATTGAACATGAATAAAAGAAAAACAACTGTTAATGAATTGGCGATATTTTGAAAATGCAATAAAACTCAACATTAATTGGTCCTTGTATTGATAAATATTTAAAATTCAAATTCCAAATTTTCACATTGTCATTTGTCTTATAATTAAAAATTAAAGTTAATGCCTTAAAAAAATATTTACTTTCAATGCAAATAAGCCGTTCCATAAAAATTTCGTAAATAATATGAACCCCTTCATTAAAAAGTTCCCTTTTTACTATGCCGCCAGAGATAATATTGCGATCTCGAAAATTTTCGATGTTGAGATTTTGATGTTTTTATACGTTTAGAAGGTCCCTGAGTCATTTTCACTAATATTGAGAAAAATGTCTGTGTCTGTCTCTCTGTGTGTGTGTGTGTGTATGTAGACAAGATTACACAAAATCACAGACCATTTGTTCGCGCAAAATATAAATATTTTTATAAAATAACGTTTTTCCAATGAACTAAAGAGAATAAAATAATTTTTCTATAAGCATGACAAAGTTTAAGGATGAATTGCTTCAGATTCAACAATAAATGTCGGGCGCATTTAGTTCTATGCAATTAACTTCCTTTATAGAGCTATAATTCATATATATATATACTAAGATACATACCACACTAACACTAAAACACTTCATTAACAAGTAACACTATTTCTTCTAATATAATCAACCATTTTTGAAATTTGATGTGAAAACAATACCTCCCTTACTATCGTCGGTTGGTAATAATGCATGTTGGGTAAACGAGGATAGAGATATGTAGAGATTAATTAAATAACATATATTATATTTAAATTAAATTAAATTAATTATAAATTATAAATTAAAATTAATAAATAATATTTATTAAACCAGCGCGTCTTTGGCTCATTGTTAATGGTACCACATCACGTGCTGGCGCGTGATTTGCAATGTTAAAAAATTAATTCCGTTACTTTCAGCGATTGAATCAAGCTGAAATTCTAAATATATATATATATAGCAGTTTATACAACTTTTAATCATGTGAAAAACTATCAAATATATATCTTTATTTTTATGGTCAAGTTTTTATTTTTTTCTATTAAAGTAGTATTTTCAATTATTAAAAATTATATATAAATTGTAATGATTTTTTTATATGTGGGTGGATTTGGCAGGGGAAAATTATAAGAAAAATAAGGGTTGGTCACAAATGTGTAATGGAAAAGGGTGGACTTTGAATCGGCGTGAACTGACCCGGAGAAAAGAGAAAAAAATTAAATTCAAAATTAAGAATTAAAAATTTATTATAAGATTTATTATAATTAATGTTTAAATATAAACTTTTAAAACCGTTAGATTTAAATATAAACTTTGAAAAACTTTAGATTTAAATGTATAAATCTTTTATTTATAATTTTATATACAAAAAAAAAATTATTTTTATATTTTTTATAAAAAAAGAAAAAAAAAGACATTTTATAAAAATTATAGAGAAATCAATATTTGTTGTGAAACAAAATTTTTTTATTCTTAGATTAAAAAAATTAAAAACACAATCCTTCTTGAAAAACACAATATTCTTTGTTAATGATGTAGCCGGTCCTTATATGACCGATAATCAGTGGACTGGTGAATGGTGGTCCTTTTGTAAGAGATAGTCCGTGGACGACCGAGTGTAATGATGGTCCTTTTGTCCTCCAATAAAGTTCATCTGCTCGGGACGCTAGCACCTGAACGAAACAATCTGACTAGTCCTTCAGGGGAAACGTATTACAATCATAATCCTTTCCACAAATAAATTTATTTTTAAATAAATAAATTTTATTTTTTTAATTTATTTTAAGGATTAATGATATTTTTAAAATATTTTTAATATAGATATTATACAATATATATCTTAAATATTAAAATAACTTAAACTTAAACTTTTATAACCATCATAAGAAATATTTATAAAAATTTATTTTTAATAAGTTAAATAGTATCTATTAGGGAATTTTGTAAATAAAACCACATATTGATATTTGTTATTGTACATTTATTCAAAGAAAAACATCGTTTCGATTGCTACTTCTACATTCGTTATCAAGCGACTGAATAGTAAAAAGTAATTAATAGGAAATAATATCATTCGAAATACACATTAATTTTAAATTCCTAATTTAAAACTTTCGATTTTACTTGCATAAGGTAACAATTTTTTTAAATTCGTACCGATATCTTGAGTATGCAAATTAGATGACCTGTTAAAATTAAACTTATTTTGGTGAATGTTCAATGTATGAAGACGTAAGTTATTTCTAATTATCATAAAATCAATTTTTATCATTGTGCAATCAAGAATTAATTGATATAATTTTTTACATTGAAAAATGTATAAAAGTACATTATTACATATTAATGTACAATTATATAAAGATAAAATATTTAATTTTTTTATTTTATGGATATCCTCTAAATCACTACTTTTTAATAATCGACAGTGTTCTAATCGAAGATCTGTTAAGTTTTCAAACTGATAAAGCCTTTTCAAGGCATTTTTCTGGATATTGTCGCACTCATTTATTTTCAAATTTGTTAATGGTAATCTTTTTTCAAGAAATACTTCAACTAGTTGTTCTGTAAATGATTGTATTTGGAAAAGCATTACTTTTTTCAATTTACCTAATGGTGCACTTTGAAAATAACTCTTGAGAATTTCTTCTGGGCCATTATATGTAATTTTTAGGTGTTCTAAATGTTCTAATTTAGACAAATAAATTGGCCAGATTCTATTATCAGGTTGAAAATGGATATCTAATTGTCTTAAATTAGAGAAGTTAGGTAATACTTTCATTGATTCAATTGATCTTCCAAAATGAAACGGCAAATTTAATGTTTCAAGTTTGTACATTTTCATAAATAATGGACTAGTTAATAAAAGTTCATTGGTTAGAACTGTCAACTTTTTTAAATTTGGACAAAAATAAGTAATAGCCCATATGAAAATATCAATATGTGGTAAATACCCTTCTATAGTAATTTCTTCTACCTTATTGAAAATAGGACAATTTGTCAATTTACCTTCTTGAAAAAGACTGTTTAATTCATTAAGATGATATATAATATTATTCAATTTCTTGAAATATTGATTTCTGGAGAACATATTAAAAATAATTTTTTTTAATCGTGGCATGGGAAAATTGTTTATAAACTTGGTTAAAAATTGATAATTCAAATCACATACATAAATAGTTTCTATTACAAAATAGAATCGTCTAAAAAACAGTTCAACATAGTAGGATTTTGGACCGCCGAATATTGGAGGTAAGGAAGTCATAATCCCAGAATTGATAATCACGTCGTAATAATATTGATCTTCACTAAAAGCAAGCAATTGTTTTATTGTTAAATATTTCAGAATATTACCTATTAATTCTGGCGGTAATAATTCTAGAGCACAAATATAATTATCACTTGTTTCAATTACAGGAGTCTTCGTCTGAACACAATGGTTGTTTTTCATCTTTTTGGATGGCATGATTAAAAAACAAAAAGTAAAATCAAAAACAAAACAAATTGAAAAGTACACACAGTAGCAAGAGTGACAATGTTGACTAGAGAGAGCAGAGAACAACTAAGTGACTCACAGACAACGTGGTCACTTTTTATATTTTTTGTAAACCCGGAGTGCCTGCAGGAAACAGACTACAACGGTTGACTCTTCAGGCGCCCAATAGATGGCACTGCAAAAAAAAGAGCAGATCACATATTTTTTAAAAAATTTAAATTATATAAAAAATAAAGATTTTAAAAACTCTTCAATACCAATAAATATTTGTTGTTGTAATATATAGAAAAAAGATCTGGAGTGTCTCCACTCGACTATCTCGCAAATTTGAATTGGATTAAATAACATATATTAATTTAAATTTTAAATTAAATTTTTTTAAATAATATTTATTAAACCAGCGCATGTTTGGCTCTTTGTTGATAGCACCACGTCACGTGTTGGCGCGTGAGATTTTCAGTGTTAAAAGATTAATTCTGGTACTTTCAGCGATTCAATCAAGCTCAAATTCTATATCTAGCAGTTTTATACAATTATTAATCATGTGAAAAATTATCAAACATATATCTTTATTTTTACCGTCTCTTTAGAAGAAAAAAAATCAAAACGTTGTAGTTAATGACCCTCTTCCGGTTGAGCTACATTTCTCAAAAGTTGATAGAAAACTATAAATTTTGAATAATGCCCATGTACCAAATTTGATAATTCTAGCTCGAACCGATTTTGCGTAATATTGGTTACATACAAACGCACATACACAGAGAGAGAGACATTTTTCTCAACCTTAGTGAAAATGATTCAGGGACCTTCAAAACGTATAAAAACATCAAAATCTCAACATCGAAAATTTTCGAGATCGCAATATTATCTCTGGCGTTATAGTAAAAAGGGAGCTTTTTGATGAGGGGGTTCATATTATTTACGAAATTTTTATGGGACGGCTTATTTGCATTGAAAGTAAATATTTTTTTTAAGACATTAACTTTAATTTTTAATTATAAGACAAATGACAATGTGAAAATTTGGAATTTGAATTTTAAATATTTAATTAAATTTAATTTAAATATAATATATGTTATTTAATACAATTCAAATTTGGAGATAGTCGAGTGGAGACACTCCAGCCTATTTTTTTTATGATTTATTCAGATGATATGTGTTTTATGAAATTTTATCGTATTTCTGTAATTCAGTTTATGAAAATAAAATAAAACGTCTTGTAGATAATCGATTGATGGGAATTTTTTTTTCTATATGATAAAAAATAAATACTTCTATTCTATCCATATATGTGTCGACAAGGTCAGACAGTCAATGTGTTTTTATAAATAATTATTACGCGAGACCTTGTATTAAAAGAGAATTCTACCTTTAGTAAACAGTTCATCCATTCCTCTTAAAACAAAAAAAAACAATATTTTCCTCATGATTAAGATAAACGATTAATAGAAAATATGACTTGTCTTAGAGGAGATTTTTTATTTATTTTTATTTGTTTTATTTTTACATAGAATAAGAAAATATTATTAATATTAATAATATTTATATTAATAAGAAAAAATTAGCTGGAGTGTCTTCACTCGACTATCTCGCAATTTGAATTGGATTAAATAACATAATATATTATATTTAAATTAAATTTAATTAATTATAAATTATAAATTAAAATTAATAAATAATATTTATTAAACCAGCGCATGTTTGGCTCTTTGTTGATAGCACCACGTCACGTGTTGGCGCGTGAGATTTTCAGTGTTAAAAAATTAATTCTGGTACTTTCAGCGATTCAATCAAGCTGAAATTCTATATAAAGCAGTTTTTTTTAATCATGTGAAAACATCTATCTTTATTTTTAGGGGCACTTTAGAGGAAAAAAAATCAAAACGTTGTAGGTAATAACCCTCTTCCGGTTGAGCTACATTTCTCAAAAGTTGATAGAAAACTATGAATTTTGAATAATGCCCATGTTCATCATTCTAGCTCAGACCGTTTTTGCATAATCTTGGTTACATACATACACACACAGACATTTTTCTCAACCTTAGTGAAAATGATTCAGGAACCTTCAAAACGTATAAAAACATCAAAATCCCAACATCGAAAATTTTCGTGATCGCAATACTATCTCTGACGAGATAGTAAAAAAGTATCATTTGAGAAGGGATTTATAAAAATAATTTTGTTAAATAATATAAAATCGGACTATATGAATTCACTGATGACTCATTCCTTGGCTGTCAGTGTCACGCTTTAGTCAAGTTGCATATGATTGCGGTTTCAACTAATTTTTAAGAAAATTCTCGGTTCGAGGATTATTCATACAAAACCCATATCAAATTTGCCTTATTATTAATATATTAAATATAAAAATAATTGAAATATAATTATATTACTAAAATATGGAGTTAACCTATTATAAGATAAGATCTATCGTATTCTATATTTATTGATTGGATAAGAGAGTTGACTGAGAGAGGAAATAATAATTCTTATATATTTAGTGATAAGATTGGAGAAATTAAATTATTTCGGTTACCAAGTTGATATATTTAACTAACATACTAGAAATAATAAATTTTAAGGTTATAATTTACTTTACCTTTTATTTTACTTTCTTAAAAAAAATTAACATTCCTACCGAAATATATTATTATAATTTTTTTGAAAATTAAATTCTAATTTAAAATTGATATGAATTTTAAATTAATATTATTACAATCACAATAATATTATTACAATATTAACAACTATTTCAATTTCAAAATTTCAACATTGGGTAATTATTCAGGAAATGAGTCACCTCTTGGATTTTCATAAAGCTTCGCCAGTGGATTCCTTGTTTAATTTTATAGAGGGTCCCTTCTAGTTTTCAAGATACAAATGATTAAAGTTTGAATATGGACATTACATACGAGGTGTGTTCAAAAAGTAAGGTGACTTTTCAAATTTCACGGGCAACGTACTTTCGATTATCGATTTTTTTTTGTTTTGTTATGTTGGTACACTCTTCCCGAACATCTGTACCAAGTTTCAAGTGTAGAGCATTTTTTGTTTGATTGTGAGAGGCGTAAAGATTATAAGTGCTCGGCGATTTTTGCTATCGAAAAATATGGATCAAAGGATTTGCATCAAATTTGTGTAAAAAATAAAATAAAGTGCTCCGAAACACTTGAAATGTTGACAGTGGTATACGGTGAAACTGTTCTGAGTAAAAAAAATGTTTGCAAGTAGTACAAACTCTTCGCTTGGCTCGTGTCATGAAATTTCTTCTAACATTTTGGGCATGAGACGTGTGTGTCAGCGAAGTTTGTTCCAAAATTGCTAAATTTTGACCAAAAGAACCGTCGCTCAAGAGCTGTTGAATGACGTCAACGACGATCCAGATTTACTCAAAAGGGTCATAACTAAAAAACTAACTAAAACTAAACATAAAAACTAAAGAGACCTATGAAAGGACGGAGATTTGCAACGATTGAGGAGATAAAGACTCCATCGCTGGAAGAGCTTAAGGCTATACCGAAAAGTGCTTAAAAGAAGTGCTTTGAGGATTGGAAAAATCGTTGGAATAAGTGTATTGTATGAGGGGGATTACTTTGAAGGGGACAACATATATATTGATAAATAAATAAATATTTTTTCTTAAAAATACAAAGTCACCTTAATTACCGAACACACCTCGTATGGTTGGACTCATTGGACAGCGGCGAAGGTGAACTCCTTTACCGGTCAAATCAATAAAACATTGTGTGACCAATGGATGTATGCAATGTCAATATTCAAAATTTATTCATTTTTATCTCGAAATCTAGAAGAGACCCCCAATTTTGCCTAAGGAAAAAGTTTCTTAGAATTAAACAAGGAATCCACTGGCGAAGGTTCATCAAAATCCAAGAGGTGACTCGTTTCCTGAACAATTACCCAACAATCCTATATTCCAACTAAATACGGCACATGAGACAACTATTGGTTTATTTGATATTTATATACATTCTAATATTCTTTATTTTATAACTAAAGATGCAAGATAATGTAGTTTTAAATTTTTATTTACATATTTTATACTTTGCTAGTACTTAGTATATTTCAACTAAAAAAAAAAATTATTCATTGTTTCAATTATTTTTCGAACCCTGATTGTCGAATTTTGTAGCTCACCTCTTTGACTTTTTCATCTATGAATGAATAATAGAATTTAATTTATCATTTTGTTTTTACTTTTTTTTTAATTAGGTTGGTCATTGGAGCTCCTCGTGCAAATTCTTCCTTGCCGAAACAAAGAGAATTAATTGAACCTGGAATGGTTTATCAATGTTCTTTGGGCGAGGAAACAATGGACGACACTGCGAGATGTAAAATGTTAATGATTGATGAAAATGGCAATCGGGTGGGCTCGGATTATCATCATCATAAAAAAGATCATGGTTTTTATGGAGCTACCATAATAGCTGACCCGCAGCCAGATGGCATCCTGGTCATATGTTCACCCCGATGGAAAAATCAAATCGTCAAAAATACCTATCTAATGAATGGATTGTGTTACACTGTGACAAAGGACAGGACGTATACAAGGATCCCTTTGTTGAGATTAAACTCCCAAGAGTCTTTTGATCCTTTTGTTAATTATACAAGATACAATTATGCTTTTGGGCAATCGGGATTCTCAGCAGTCATTAATAAATCAGAGGTAAGCTAGTTTTCCATTTTTCTAATTTAACTAATTATTTAATATTAATCTGAATATTTAGTCAAAACTCTTTATTAAAAAACTTAGTAACAAATTTTTTTAAAAACAAATAAATTTTTACTTACGTTAGTATTAATAGAATAAATATAAAATAAATTTAAATTAATTAACTCAAAGATATTGATAACATTGATAATCTTTTGATTGATATCTTTTTAAAAGTTATCAAACTCTTTAAAACAGTGATTCCCAAAGTGGTCTATATCGACCCTAGGGGTCTATGGCAACCTGCAAGGGATCTACGCTAGCGAATAAAAAATTTGGGAGTCCATGAAATGAAAATGGGGATCTACGATAGTGGATCTCAAGCCTATTTACAAGCATTATACTATCTTATAATTCAATTCAATATGGCTCTAAAAAAGGTACATTTTTTAAAAAAATAAAAAAATAAATTTCAGGTTTACCCAAAACCGAACAACATGGCAAGGGGTCTACGACACAAAAAAAGTTTGGGAACCTATGCTTAAAGCAGGGGTTCTCAACCTGGGGGGCGTGAGCACATTCTAGGGGGGCGCGAGCATATCAAGTGCCCGCTAAGGCATTTCAAGTGCCCGCAAACTTTTGAAAATTTTTAAAAAGGTTAGGTGATTTTCAGGCCAAACTTTTCAAACATTTTCGCTTTTAATTTTCTTTCAAGATGTTTCTAAAAAAAAATAAAGGGCAGATTATTTTGCGATATTCTGAAATAGGGGGGCGTGACCTCACATCAGTGTTCTAAGGGGGGTACAGAGCCTGAAAGGTTGAGAACCCTTGCTTTAAAGGAAAGAGAAATATCAAATACATATAGAGCCTATAAATATCGAGCGATGCTAGCGGACGTTATTAATTAATGAATAGAAAGAAATTTAGAGAAATGTGAAAATAAATTTTGATTCTCAAATTGAGGCCTCATTATCTTTTATTTATTATTTTTATACAAATCAGAAATGAAAGATAATTCTAAAATGGATTTTGAAATAAAATAATAAAATTAATCATAAAGATAGATAAATCTTATTATAAAATAATAGTAAAAATAACAAAATAACCAACCCAGAAAGATATTTTTTATAAAGCCACATATAATTAAAATATTTTTATTTTTGAAAATTTTTAAAATTAAATTTGGTAATTGTATATATTAACAAAGGATTTGGATAAAACTTTACTTGTTAATTCCAAAGAAACTTCCCTTATGTAATATTTCTCGGTCGCTTCTAGTTTCTGAGATAAAATTTTTAGAGTTTAACATATAAACTAGTTATATGAACATCCAAATGGGCAGCCATTTAGTAATGTTTTATTGACTAATTCACTAATTATTCACTTATTCACTAATTTTCGGTTTTTTGATTCCGTTTGGATATAGGAGGAATATTATTTAATTAATTAATTTTTTAATTTTCCTATATACAAACCGAACTGAATAACCCCCCCCCCCCAGAAAATTAATGAAGCCCTCTTCTGGGCAAATAAATAATACATGGTAGCTAAATTGAATGTCAATGGATTTATATGCAAATTTTAATTATTTTTATCTCGGAAACTATAAGTAACCGGACCATTTGCTAATTTAATAGTCACTTGGAATTAAAAAAGGAATCCACTGGTAGTTTTATCCAAATACATATCACCTTAATTAATTAATACAATTAGCTTAAATTACATTTAAGAACAAAATAAAGAAAAAAAATGAGTTGTTTTTAGGTAAAGCAAATTTCACCTCAATTGTTGTTAAAATTATTGATATAGATAACATCAAATTTGGAAAAATTTAGGATTATTATTGGTCCAGATAGAGCCTACTAGGAATTGTTGAAATAATAGTAGTTGAAATGGTTAAAATCTTTTAAGTCTTTAAACCAATTATAATATTAATAATACAACTACTACTATAAGGATGGTACTTTTTATCTTCCTAATTATATTTTAATATTCTATCTTTTTATTTTTAATAAATACACAACAATACAAACCCATTTTAAACAATACTATCATTATTACGAAGAAAAAGAATTACTTTATAGTTATTTTTATTACGCTATTATGTTACAATATCAATTTGTATTTATCTGTAGATTATTAAGGAATTATAAAATAATTGTTGCCTAAACTGGCAAATAAACTCATTCAAGGGGAGACGCACTGCTAAAACTTTATTTATAATAAACTTTAACATATTTTCAGATTTATTTTGGATCTCCGGGTATCATGGACTGGACTGGATCAGTGACCCTTCAACGCACAGATCAAACCGTTAACATTAATCCAATTTATACTAAATATTTGTCCGAATTTGATTATGCTGGTTATTCATTAGCTATTGGAAACTTTTATGGTGGTGAAATCGCATTGGTTATTGGCGCACCACGGGGGGATTTTTTAAAAGGTATGAAAAAATAATATATAAAATAATAGTAAATAATAAAAATTTCTAATAAAAGCTTTAATCGATAAATAAGTTAATTTTTTTTTTTAATTCTTGCTTTGTAAATAATACTCGTAAAATTATATCCATGTAAAATTAGTTACATGTAAATTTTTAATATCTAAATTGCATTTAAAAGCATCTTAACAAACATAAGAAAAATTATAAATTGTCTTGAATTTTTTTTACTATTTCACCAGAGATAGTATTGCGATCACGAAAATTTTCGATGTCAAGATTTTGATGTTTTTATACGTTTTGAAGGTCCCTGAGTCATTTTCATTAATGTTGAGAAAAATGTCTGTGTTATGTATGTCCCCCCCCCCCTCTCTCTCTCTCTCTCTCTCTCTCTCTATATATATATATATATATATATATATATATATATATATGTGTGTGTGTGTGTGTGTGTGTGTGTGTGTGTGTGTGTAGACCAGATTACGCAAAAATGGTTTGTGCTAGAATATTGGTATACGGGTATTATTCAAAATTCGTAGTTTTCTATCAACTTTTGAGAAATGTAGCTCATCCGGAAGTAGGTCATTACCTACCATGTTTTGATTTTTTTTTTACTCTAAACTGACCTTAAAAATAAGTTGACCTGTGGCCAGGTCCGAACCGACCGACGGTTTGAAGTAAATTAATTTCCAGCTACAGAAACAATTTCAAATAATTTTAATATATCTATTAATGTAATAAAAAACATATAGGCATATAACATAAATATTTTTAATTTTATTTTATTTATAATATATGTATATATTTATATGTAAGACCAGGCTGTGACGTCATGAATGGCTGGATGACGTCATATAATTTTAAATCAAGAAAAAACTAATAAATATGATTTTCCCGAGGATAAAACCAATACAAAGTGCATGATTCGTGGTGATATATAAAAAAATCTCATGTGAAATTTGGTGTGAAAATAACCCTTCCCTTCCTATCGTCGATCGCTAATACTACCACTTCCGGTTCACGGATTTGCACCAAAAGTTGATCAATTCATCCCACTGATGCATTAAGTAAATATACCAAATTTCATAAAAATCGGTTGAGCCGTTCAGGCTGTACAAATCTATACGGACGGACAGACGGACAGACATCATGCTAAAAATACTTTTTTCTGTTTAGAAAATGCATGATTCGTGGAGATATGTAAAAATCTCCACATGTGAAACTTGGTGTGAAAACAATACCTCCCTTACTATCGTCGGTCGGTAATAAAGATATATACTTGATAGTTTTTCACATGATTAAAAATTGTATAAAACTGCTATATATAGAATTTCAGTTTTATTGAATCACTGAAAGTACCGGAATTAATTTTTTAAATTTTTTATCACGTGTCCTGCCAATCACGCGCTAGCACGTGTCGTCGTGACATCAAAAAAGAACCAAACACACGCTGGCGCCCGTGTATACGATTATAATATTTAATCCCTGTTTAATATATATTCAAATTGCACTATCCCTATAAATATATGTAATTGTATACACATTAAACATCCCATGTAGAGATGTAATGGGTACATCAATTGCTATGTCTTCGTCGAGTACCTGGATATATAATGTATAAATTTTTTAACACGACTGGAAATCACGCGCCAGCACGTAACATGGTGCTATCAACAAAGAGCCAAACACGCGCTGGTTTAATAAATATTATTTATTAATTTTAATTTATAATTTATAATTAATTAAATTTAATATAAATATAATATATGTTAATTAATCCAATTCAAATTTGCGCGGAGACACTCCAGATTTTTTTTTTAACAAAATTTATAGAATATTATGTATCTTTTGTGAATCTTTAAATTTGACCAATGAAATAAAAATGTGAAGTTCCTTGGCACCAATCTATAGGTTTAATTAATTTTACATATTTTACAATTTATATTTTTTTTTATTCTCTTTTTAGGGAAAGTATTAATTGTCAAAGAACCCGAACGTATTGAAAATGTTCCTTTAAATGTGATTGCAAATCTCACTGGAGAAACAACTGGAGAATATTTTGGTGCTGCTTTGGCTACACTTGATATTAATGGTGATGGAATTGATGAATTGGTAGTTGGCGCACCCAACGGCAATCGTGTTGAGGTAATAGATAGATATTTAAAAAAAAATTTACTTGAGTTTATTTACTTATATTCTATTAATTTTCTTATAAACAAATGAATATAAAAATTAAAATTTATATAACTCTAACCAAGTGTATGGATTGAGCATAAGGATGGAATTAAGGATGGATTATGAATAAGCTTGTTTGAGCAGGAGTGGACCAGCTTTTGAAAAAAGATCTTAATTTATATATTATTATATAATATAAATTTAATAAAACTTGAAAAAACATTTTTTATTTTTTAAATTCCTAGTCTAATGAATTCAATTTAATAGTTGGTACTGAATTTCAAACTCGATACTATATTTTTAAAAATTAGTTTTCAATAATATTTTTTATTTTTGTTATATTAATGAAATTAATCAAATTGCGGGCTGGAGGTTGGCAAGTCAAATTAGTCCAATTTAATTAAAAATATAAAATCGATTAAGTAGAATATTTATAATAGATTTTAGCAAATTATTTATTTATAACAATATATTTATATAATTTCCGTCGTATGTATGTATATGATGTCTGCAACATTATGAAGTTAGTTACAAATTCAGTTTAAACTTAAATGCAAACACAGTTTGCAACGGGTTCGCCTAGTATATCTTATCTTATACGAAATTTTCAATTTTTTTTTTTGTTTTATTTTTCAAAATTCAAGATAATTGAGACCTGTACGATGTCAGCTGAACGTGTGCGAAATATTTTGCAAAACCATTTGAATATGGAAAGCTGTGTGCAACGTGAGTGCTGCATTTCCTAACGTTAGACCAAAAATTGCTTCGAAAAACCATTTCTAACGACAATTTGGCGCTGTAGGCGTAATCCAAACGAATTTTTGCGTCGATTCATAACTGTTGATGAGACTTAAATTAAATTAAATCAAATTTAATTAATTAATTAAATTAATTATAACACCGTTATGAGAAATGTATCAGTGTTGATGGAGATTATGTTGAAAAATATAGTAAAAAAAAAATTGAAAAACATCGTTTTTCTTGTTCAAGTCGGAAACTTTTCAGACCACCCTCGTACTAATAAAAATTGTATATATATATATATATTTGTATATTTTTGAATTAATTTATTAATTAACCGCTCGAAGGATTTTTTGAAATTCACACCATAAATAATGTTTATAAAGACAAATCGATCTGTATTGGTTTCAGTTTATTTATTTATGATATTTTAAAAACCATTTTTAATCTGTTTTTCGTTTCATTTTTTTCTTAATTCTTATAAATTTTTATTAGTTAATTTTATATATGTATTTTTTTTTATTTATTTTCGCATTTATTTTTTATTAAATTATTAATTTATATTTATTTATTCATTATTCTTTTATTAATTAATTTTTAGATAGGATTATATTTTTTAATATTTTTTCATTATTATTGAGGGCCCCAAGTTCCATTCATTTGAATCAGATTGATGCAATGATGTAACATTTAATAATTGTAATAAATAATATTAAAGAATTGTATATCAATATTTTTTAAAGGGTCGAGCCATAGCTCGGTGTTCCAGGTACTATTATAATTAGGAAACAATCAAAAACATATTTTTATTTATTTTATTTAATTAAAATAATTTTTTTTTTATATAATTATTTATTTATTTGATCTATAGATATTTTCTGAAGATGAATCGGGATGGCATTCACGCGATCGATTAAATAACGGAAATAAAGGAGGAAATTTCGGAATCGCTATAGCCTCTATCGGTGATATTGATGGAGATGGTGGAATGGACTTGGCTGTTGGTGCACCTTATGAAGATGACGGCAAAGGAGTTGTATATATCTTTCGAAGCCGTAGTCATGGATTACAATCCATGGTCTCTCTGAGTCAAATAATTCGAGCACCGACTGGGTTTCTCACCTGGGGCTGGAGTTTTCCTCCTTATCCATTTGATGTTGATAATAACGGAGTACCTGATCTCGCAGTAGGAGCTTATCAATCTGGTCAGGTAGCTCTTTTGCGAACTCGACCTGTTGCTTATATAACAACTCGGCTCCAAGGAGGACCTTCCATGATTGTGCCAAATACAACCAAGGAATTTACACTACAAGCTTGTTTTACAATGAAAAAAGGACCAGAAAATCTTGGTATAGTCCTATTATTATCCTTTTTAATCACCATAATATAATATATTTGAATTATATATTATTTTTTTACTTTAAATTCAATGAAAGTAATGATTTACATTGTAGGCAATCGTTGAATCAATTTGTTTTATTTTTAATTTTACTTTTATGCATATTTCAGTAGAAGGTACTACCAAAATACGCATAAAACACAAATAGACTCATTTTTAAAATAAAAAATAATTCATTTTTAAATGATATATGTTTAAGATATTTTTTTCGATTTTTCATTATCTATTCTGAAATTATAGAACCATGTCCTAATTTATATCATTTAAATATACAATTTCAATAAGATAACAATTATTTATTTTAATTGTTATTTTAGGTATAAAATCAACTCTTTCCATTGATAATGGCATGTCAATTCGGGCTTATTTTCGAGAAAATAATCAAACATCATATTCTTGGAATACTACTTTACCATCCAAAGAAGCAACCCATTGTCATAATCTTCATATAATCCTAATAAATGGAAGTAATCCTTTGAGACCTTTGGAATTTCAATTGATCAATCAATTAAAACGACAACCGACTGAATCATTCTGTGCAGAATGTCCGATTTTGGATCCCATTTTAAAAACAAATGCAAGTTCTATTCTTCGAATACCATATGCCAATGGTTGTGCTGATGTTGTTTGTTATCCTGATTTAACAATTACTGGTTTAGAAGAAGATTATGAAATCATTTTAGGAGCTTCAACATCATTTAATATCCGAATTAATATATCAAGTAATGCAGAACCTGCCTTTCAGGTAAGCAAAAGAAAATTAGAAATAGTTAAATAGTTAATCGAATATAAAAGAATAATTTTTATTTTAAATCATTATAGTCAAAATTGATAGCTACTATACCTAGTGGAACTCGATTACTTTATATCCCGGCTAATTGTGAGGAGTTAATTGGAAATTCTTCAAGTCAAATGATGATGGAGTGTGATATTGGCAATCCTCTTCCACCAGAACAAATTGTAAATTTTGTTTTTATTAAAAACAAATTTTATATTTTATTAACATTTTAAACAATTTATACATAAACAATTGTTTTTTAGCAATCCGTTCAATTATCTTTAGATACAACAAAGTTGCCAATAAATCAAAATGAATTTGTTATTAAGTTGGAAGCGAAAAGTTTTGGAAATGAAACAACACCGGAAGATAATATTCAACAAGTTATTGTAAAAGTACTCCGTAAATCTCTATTGGAAATTTATAAGTAAGAATTTAAAATATAATTGAAATTATTTATATATATATATCAAAATTTAGCCAAATTTTTTTTAGATTTTGCAATCTACATTTTTAGAGAATGTTATATTAATGAATTTGATGAATTAAGATAATGATTGAAAATTTAAAATTAATATCTTAAATATTAATTTTTATTTTATGAAATTAAATTACAAAAGAAAATACTATTTTTTTCCTCAAATTCTTTGATATACCAATATTTATATATAAGTTATAGATTCAGATCCTGAATCCCCATCAGAATTCATGACGTCATGAATTCTGCAAGCTCATCATAAAACTGATTATAAGAGATAGCGCTTCACGCTCATTGTCATTTCTTAGCACAGACCATCTATAAGACTAGGACACTAATGTCTTTTCTGAAACCAAGTTTTTGGCGCCACATGCTGGTGCGAGCCATAAGTAATTAAAAAAAAATCGGGGTTCTGTGTGTGTGTTTTTACCTGGTTTTTGCCTGCAGAGTTATCGGTTATGCGCCTGCAGCGCCTCTTAGCGGTGAAAATCAGAGACATTACATTAGAAAAAAATGGGTTTCAGACCTTTCTATCTAAGAGTACCCCCTGGTTCTTAGCTAACTCTACCAGTTGACGAGGGATTCTTTGAATAATTTGCATTTATATTGAAGATTTCTTCAAAATCTTTCGCAGAAGTTTTCTATACTTCTTACCAGCCATCCTCTTGCCACAATCAGCTGTATAACGGTGCTAACTAGCACAATTTTATATTAAATATTTAAGTAATCAATTTGTTTAATAAATACAATTAATAAAATAAAATGAAATCCATTTTAAAAACAGTTTCTTCCACATTGAAACTTAAACTTTTATATTAATCTTAAGAACTCTCGGGTACACAGAAAATATTGAAGGAATGTAATAAACTTTTTAGTATACTAGTGACATACTTCATTGTTATAATAAATACAAAATAAAATTACTTATTTTTAGCTCAGTATTACCAAGTCAAGTAAATATGATAAAAAATGAATCTCAGTCAATGAATGAAACTCAACGTCTAGTACATTCTTTTCATTTTGCAAATCTTGGACCAACTCCAGCTGATGAAGCGGTAATTGACCTTCGGATACCTGTTGAATATACTGAATCATCTCAATCAAAAGGGATAGGTTTTATTCATTCATTAAAAGTGAATACAAGTGAAGATATAAAGTGCGTGCCAAAATCGATGGAAAAAGGTATAAAAATATTTGTTTATTCAATTATTTAATATATAATTTATTTGTTTAAATCTTTATATTCTTTAGTTAACTATACACGAGATCTTCCCAGTTGGGTGAATTCCAATAGAACACTTGAACTTTCTTGTACTGAAAAGTCAATATTCATATCGAAATGTGAAAATTTTCAATGTATAATATCAAAATCTAGCATAAAAAATGTTTCCGCACATATAAATATTATATTATTAGTCAATTTAACTAAATTAGAAGATTTAACTAAAAATTATGATTTTGGAGTAATTCGAACAATTGCAACTTCTCAAATAGTAAAACCGATTATGACTGAACAGTAAGTATAATTTTTCATTATTTTTATAAAGTAAAACAAATACATTTTTAAAATTTGTCATAATTAACATCTATCTATTGATCTTTTCCCTTTAATAAAAAAAATAACATTCAAATTCTTATGTTTATTTCTTCTATCTTAAAAATTAAATTTGTTTAAAAAAAAATAATATTTTTTCTCTAGAATTATGGATTTACATTATTAATTATTTCTGTCAAATCGAAGAATTTATAAAAAATTTTTAGATATTTTCCTGTTAATATTTTCGATATTAAATTTCTTCAATATAATAATAATAAAAATAACATATTTTGACATATATGTCCATTTAAAGAACGGATTTTCGTGCTATTTTATTTTTGATTTAAAAAACCTAAAAAGAAATGAAAATCTCAAAAAGTTATTTTGACATTATTTTCATTTTACATTAATATTTGGTCTTATTGTACTAAATATAACTTTATATTTCTTTTTTTTCAATAATTAATGTACAATTATTTCATTATTTTAAGTAATCAACAGTTAATACATCTTAATAAATAATAAATTGAATACAAAATAACTTTTTATTAAAGATAGATATTTTTAATTTTAACAAAATTTGTATTTTGAATTTATAACAAAAAAATTATGTAAGTAATTTTTTTAAATTTTAGTTTATATCGAAAAAAATTATTATATTATTATTGATACTATTATTAATACCAACTCAGATATACAATGTATCCCTCTTCTGCTTAATTTTTTAAATAAGTGTTGTCCACAACCTATTCAAAAATCATTATACATAATTAAATTTAAATTAAATAAAAAAAGTTATATTATTAAATAATTTGATTACAGAATCGATTATAACAATTTCGCCGACACTGTTTTCTTCCGATTCAGAAGTCAATCAAAATTATTATATATTATTTTAGCAATCATTGGAGGATTAATTATATTGGCTTTATTAATTTTGATTTTATACAAGGTAATATTTTTAAAAAATTTCAAAGTCTTTGTTATTTAAATTCATAAAATAAATATTTATAAATTTGTGCATTTTCAAGTTCGGATTTTTTAATCGTACAAGAAAAGAAGATCTTGAAACATTAAAAGAAAATGAAGAAAAAAAAGAACCTGAAGATAATAATATTACCAGTAATAATAGAGATAGTATAATAACTACAAATACTACCGATACAGCAAGTTTATATTTTTATTAATTTATATATATATTAATCCACATAAAAATTTTAATTTAAACATTCTTTTTAGGAAGCTATTGAAACAAGAGAGGCAAGTGATACATGATTGCTTTCGAAAAAAGATGAAGCATACTTCCAAAACCAAAAAATCTTTCCTAGTCTTAATAAAATTGAATTATAAGTTATCACATAACGAATTTTTAAAAATTTATTTCATAATTATAAAGAAGGGATTTATTTATTTAAAATTTAATATTCTTTCAAACTTGCTTTGTGGTAAATTATTCCTCTGACATTCCTAAACTATCATATCATTTCATTCAAAAATGATAGTTTTTCTAATATTAATATTAAATAATTATTTATTTTCTTAAATGTGTTTTGAAAAATATTTATTGTTATTAAGTATTTTGTAATAATCCATTTGTATTTTATATGTATGTATACTGTCAAGAGATTAGTAAAATTAAATTTTGTATAAAAAGAATAAAAATTGTACATTTTTGTTGTACTTATGAATATTATAAGCTATATTATTATTGATAAAAAAAAAAAACTTTTTTTTTTAATATTTATTTATACGAGGGTTACCTTTTAAGTTTTTACAATCGAACAATAGGTGGCGTTAATGTGCATTTGTGAACATGGACGTTTTGTATTGTATAACCAGAGGCAATTTAGAAATGACTAAGTTGTTGTTAGTGAACATTTCAAAGAAGCAAGTTTATGCAAAAATAAAAATCACCCGTGAAGGCTTACATTGGATGAATTTTTATGAATTTTAAAAAAGGCCTTACTTAACAACAATGCATAGAAACGCTTCATACTTTTGACATGAAGCATCATCAGAGAATACTGTTTACAATTGGTTTGCAGAATTTCATCATGGTGATAGATGTCAAGAAAGTCGGCCAAAATCGGCTATCATTCTGAGAAAAATCAATGCTGTGCGCAACATGATTAAAGATCGGCATGTGACGTACAGACAGATAGAGGGAAGAAATGATAATGCCGAATGGTATACAACCATTTATTTGGCAACCATCTTCGATGAAATAAGAAAACTAGATCAACAAACGTCGCATTTATTCTTCATCACGACAAAACCAGCTCCCATAAAGCATGTTAATCAATGGCATATTTGAAGGAGAAAAACATCGAATGTCTCATTGCCCGTATATTCACCCGATTTATCGCTTAATGACTTTTTCCTGATCCCCACTGACAAACAAAAGATGCGCGGACAACGATTTTCAACACCTCAAGAAGTCTTTCAAAACCATGTTTCAACGATATCAGCGCCTCGGAGTAGAAAAAAGCTGGAGTGTCTCCACTCGACTATCTCGCAAATTTGAATTGGATTAAATAGCATATATTATATTTAAATTAAATTTAATTAATTAAATTATAAATTAAAATTAATAAATAATATTTATTAAATCAGCGCATGTTTGGTTCTTTGTTGATGACACCACGTCATGTGTTGGCGTGTGATTTGCAGTAATAAAAAATTAATTCCGGTACTTTTAGCGATTCAATCAATCTGAAATTCTATATATAACAGTTTAATACAATTTTTAATCATGTGAAAAACTATCAAACATATATCTTTATTTTTACGGTCACTTTAGAGGAAAAAAAATCAAAACGTTGTAGGTCAGAGGTTCTTAAACTGTGGTCCGCGGACCCCTGGGGGTCCGCGAAGCCTTTACTGGGGGTCCGCAAAGCCATCGTACAGGTGCACGAGAAAATGATGAGTCAGTTAAAACTTTAATTAATATAAAAGAAGCGATGGCATGGCTTTGTGAGGAAACAGAGATCAAATACCCAAATTCAACGAAATGTGCAAGAAAACTATTGCTACCGTTTCCATCTTCATATTTAGCTGAATTTTCTTTCTTCAATATTATAATTTCTAATAAAATGTGTTCTACTATATGCAAAAAAATCGTTATTCACCAATCACTGTTAGAAATATCCATCATATATCCTTGTTCTTATGAGATCGTAAGCCAGAAATTAACTAATAAAATGACGTAAAGTACCTAAAGTTGGGATGGGGTCCGTCAAAAATTTTTTTTTTCAAGTGGGGGTCCGCGGAGTACAAAGGTTTAAGAACCTCTGTTGTAGGTAATGACCCTCTTCCGGTTGAGCTACATTTCTCAGAAGTTGATAGAAAACTATGAATTTTGAATAATGCCCATGTACCAAATTTCATCATTCTAGCTCAAACCGTTTTTGCGTAATCTTGGTTACAAACATACACACACACACACACACACACACATTTTTCTCAACCTTAGGAACCTTCAAAACGTATAAAAACTCTGACGAGATAGTAAAAATGTTTCCAGAATTGGTTTGAACCCATGCAAAAATGTATAAACCGTAAAGGCGAATATTTCTAAAAGCACAAAACATTTTGTTTCCAACTTATTCGTTTCTGTTTCACTTTTTTTGTAAAACTTACAAGGCAACCCTCGTCTTAAGATATTATATATTATGACTGTGATGTAAATAAAACACATATTTTGTTATACAAGATTAATTTTATTTAACAATTTTCATTTAAATCTGATTGATTATATTACAATTGCATATACTCTTTCTTTACAATTTATGATCACATTTAATTAACGTTTTTTATGACTAGACTTAATTCATGGAGATATTAAGAAATGCTTTTAATAATCATATAAAAATATAACAAAGTGATTAAATTATTAAATAAAATTAAATAAATGCTATAATAAATGATTAGCAATAAAATATATACATTCTGTTCAAATTTTTTTAACAATACAAAAAACAAAATAATTATAAAAAATACCTAATTCAGAAATTCAAAATTTATTTAATCTAAAATTATAATTTTTATTAAATTTAATGATACGTGGGCAGGTCAATAAGTTTGTGACTCTTTGAATAAAAAAATATTTTATTTTTCAACGTAGTCTATTTTGAGTTTTATACACTTCGTCCAAAGTTTCTCCAATTTTTTTATCCCTTCCAAAAAAGATTTGTCGAGAACATCAAAATAGGTATTTCTTTGTGAGATGATTTCATCGTTGGAGTCAAATCTTTCCTCCGAGTCATTTCTTCAGGTGTCGAAACAAGAAATAGTCACTCATGGTTAAATCCGAAGAATAAGGCGGATGAGGGAGCAATTCGTAATCCCATTTTCATGGAAATTCACTTTTTTCCATTTGCTTCTCAAACACGAAATACTCTGCTATTAATGGATGTCAAACAAAAACTAAAAGACCCAGCTGGTTCAAATTTCGAGAAGAGTCAGCTGATAGTTGCCTGCTGACATCAGTGTTGCCATTTCATTTAAGAGACGGGAAATTCAAAAAGTCAGACTTATTAACCTGCCCTCGTATTAATAAAATACTTAATGAAATTGACAGTACATATTTTAATATATTTATATATATTTACAATAAATTATAATAAATTAATTTTATATTATTGCGAGTTTAATTTAATAATCATATAACAATCTATGATTTATAAATTGAACATATTTAATAAAATTTGTTTTAATTTATTCTCTTAAATATTATTATTAAATAATAAAAATAATAAAATAGGATATAAATAAATGATTCACATTCTAAATAAATGATTTATTTTCAATTAAATAATTTAAATTTTTTAAATATAATTTTAAACTTGACCGGGGCTTAGCCGCGAGGTTATAGTGACTGGAGTCTAGTTTTGGTCTCCGTCGTGTGAGCACCTCTCTCTCTCTCTTATCACGGATCTCTCTCCAAGCGACACACCCCCAACCGAGCCTGAGGCCCTTATATCCCACGAGCCTCTTGTTAACATTTATGGCACCAAATCTAGTGAAATAAATAGTTACAAAAAGAGAGCTGAAAGGATTTTTAATATTAAAGACATCTCTAAAAAGTCTTTAAAAGAAATCATCTCTAAAAACAAGAGACATCCTACTCATCATCCTAACATCAAAGTTAGGAAAAACATAAAAATGGCCAGCCAAGAAAATCGATGAATTGTACAAAGTGATTGAATCACTTAAAAAAAAATAGAAATTCTGGAGACAGAAAAAAAACCTCAATTCTCAACCAAGCCGGCCTCCTAGGATCTACAAACCCCTTCGATATCCTCGCCAACGAAGACAACGCTACAGATATGGATTCCGACGAAGCTTTCTCCATTGTTTCTAATAAAAGAAGCAGAAAAGCCTCGCCCAGTTCAACCCCAGCAAAAAAATCGTCTAGGGAAACTCCGAGTCGCCCTACAAAGTCAACTGCACGCTCGACTCAACCGACCGCTGAACATAAAAGAAAGGAAGATGAAACCCCGGTACTAACCACACTACCCACAGGTAACTCTACTAAACCTCCTCCCATCATAATACATAATGAGGATTCAATCTTCCTCCTAAGGCAACTTAGAGAAAGAAAAATTGATTTTTTAATTGTAAAAAAAAACCTCCAAATCCTCATTATATATTAAAGACCTAGTGTCTTATAAAAAAGTGATTTCTTATTTGAAAGAACAAGAAATAAAATTTCATACCTTTACCCCCAGATTCATTTCAATGGCCAAATAAAATTGTTACTGAGGCTATTATTTATTGTCTGTTAGGGCCGGCACGTACCTGGGCAATGAAAATAGGTCAGAATTACAAAAGTTGGATGACAATAAAAAAAAACTTTTTGGCTAAATATTGGAATGTAGATATTCAGAACAAATTTATAACACAATTTGTGCATGGAAATTATAGAATAGATAAACCGTTAGCATGCCAATTTAGAGATAGGTATAAATGGGCAAAATTTTTAACTCATCCATTAGATGACGCCTATTTAATAAAATCATTAAAAGCTAAATTGCCAAGGACCCTCAGGATGAATCTACTTTTTGTAAAAAATGACAAAGAAACAATGGTAGAATTAATAACGGAATTTGAAAACATTTCGAATGAAAAAAATTCAAATAGAGAATATTTTTCAAATAAATATTCTAATAACTCTAAAAAAATTTTATGGCCAAGGAAACAGGTCGCCGAGAAAAGAATATATAAAAGATGGTAGGCCAACCGACCCATCCTTCACATGTAATAGGGTAGAGCCGGGTCGAAAAGGTCCCTTTAGAGGCCAAGCGAACAATAGGTATTCGAAATTCAATGAACCCCAAAGACAGAGACATGTATTTCAGACGAACCCTAATTACAGGCTTTATTCCACCTGAGGCTTTTACCTACTTGGATGAAAACGGCTACATCCAAGACACCAATAATATTCCAATAATTTACCATATATTCAGAAAAAATACGGACAGAAGCATAACCTATGATCCCTTTCTAGATAGCAAAGACCTGTATAGATTCTGGCGTTTCAATATGTCAATCTCCAAAAGAGTTAAGAGTGAGAATATCGATAAAAAAAGTACTGGTGGATTGAAAATTGAAAATTACAAAATTGACTCGGTCTCATAATTTAAAAATAAGCTAAAATTGTAAACAATTAGCTATACTTATTATTTAAATTTTATCATTATCCCTTCCTCACCCCCATCCTTTACCTGTGAATCCCTCGTCCCTTTCATCCCTACCTCAGTTATGATATTTTTAGGTTTTTGTTCTATTGCCAGTTTTCCTAAAATAAATGTAAAAACTCATATTATTGTTAAAAAAATATACCACATTTCTGCCATCATGACAGAAATTAATTTGGTATCTTTCTGTTTTTAGTAAATAACTATCTTTATTGAACTCTTACAATGTAAATAAATTTCTTTTTTTTAGAATAAGTAAAATTAGATAATAATTAATAAATTTTAATGTTATAAACATGAATGTAACTTTTGTTAAATATGTTTTACAAATTATGTACTATCTAATCCCGATGTGTTTAGGGATTTACATTTTGTTTCTGTTATAATCTTTTGTATATATATCTATTTTTCTGGCTAATAAACACACATTTAAAAAAAAAAATAGTGACCGGTCCGCCGACTCGAGTTCGAGTGTTCAAATCCCGCTGAGTGCATCGATATATAAATATAAATATAAGAATAAATAATAAAGAAGGCAGGCTAAAATGGTGATAATCCGAAGGCCAAATAAATAAATAAAAAAAAAAATTTTAACCTTTTGTTTTTAATGTTTAAATTAAGATAAGATTTCAAATTCTGTTTATGAAAATGCCAAAGATATCAGATATAAAGTTAGTTGGAAGAGAAAGACAGACTTCCTGATACTCGTACATGTCATCTCGAACCTTTGAATTTATAATTCATATTTTTATTCTCAATTTTTTATTTTCATTTTTATCTCTAGTTCCTAATTTTACGTTTAGTTAATTCATAATTTTTGATGTTTTGTTTCTTTTTATAGTTTACTCATTTTGTTTAGATTAGTTATAGTTATATGTTTATATTCTCAATGGCTACCTTCAGGATTGACGACCTCCCACAGGTTATACTAACATGAAAAGCTACTAGTGACACCAAATTCCTCACCTATTATCTGAGCAGCACAGCCTAGGTGTTTGGGATTATTGCCTCTCAGATCTCTTCCATATTCCTGATGTGATTTTAGATATAAGAGATCTTCCTCAACATACCGAAGAAGTTGTCAACTTCAGGTTGATTCATTACTTTGTGTAATGTCATCCTAAAGCTAGGATCAGGTGGCCAAGTGATTGCCCAAACGTTGTTAGTCTTTCTTAACTACACTTCGAAAAGTCGGCACGTTTGAACAAACTCATGAACCTATGGAATATGGGATACACAAATTATTTTGTCGATAAATTAGAGCGGTTTTTTTTAAACAGTTTTGTTTGGAAAAGAAGGCAACTCAAAAATTCATTCCCAATCATTTTACATTTCACATTTTACGGTCAAATAATTTGATTAATTTCCCATCATTGAATGACTATAAAAATGACAATAAAATTTTCTTCAAATATTCTACTGAAATTTCAAAAATAATTAAAGAATTCAATACTAGATTCTCATACATACAAAAGTTTGAGAAAATCTTTAAAATAATCTTAGCTTCATTTAATGTAGAGGTGGAATCAGCGCCTCGTCTCGTCTTGACCCTTGTAAGGTAAACATCTACCTGCAGCCCCAGTCTAGACATTGACAAATTTTCGTCCCAAGCCGATCCCGGAGCTAACAGTGTTCAACAAAATAACCTTAAATTAAATGTAGAAACAAAGTTTTAAAGCCCGTCACGGTGTTCAAACACTAATTATGATCGCAGAACTTTAATTGAGAGTTTCAGAGAATGTAAACTGTGTTTGATTTGTAATCGAACAGTTGCTGTTTGAAAGGAGTTTAATTTGAAGAGACACTATGATACGAATCATAAGTCAAAATTCGATGTTGGGGATATTCAATTCCTGTGCGGACAACCGTTGGTAGCACTAGGCCACTGCGCTACTCTGCTGCATTCTTGTTATTAAAACTCTTACATAAACAACATATTTTCTCTCTCGTACACGTTATTTTTACCTTTATTCAATTCAATATAATTTTATAAAAATAATACAATACATACAACGACTGTAAGATGTTCTAAATGCAAACAGTTTGTCTGCAGAAATCACGGCCTCAAGACAATATTGTGCACCATTTGCCAAAACGAAGAAGCAATGGAATCCGGTTGATCAAAAAATTGTTTTTACTTATAATTTTTTTTAAAAATAGGTAATTTTATTTTTTTATTATTTTATTTTTTTTTAAATAATTTTTTTCTACTTATAAGTAAAAAAAAAAATTACGATACAATTTTGTAAAATAACAATGTAAATGGATGAATTAAATTGTAATTCATGTGCCACATAAAATATCAATATAATATCATTTGTAGCCATCATTTATTATTGTAATTAATATAATTTTTATTTTACTTTGAAATATATGCTCCATTTCTTCTAATTTCCTGTTTTATATTGTGTGTATTAAACCATTATTACAAATCATGCTAAATTAATTCATTTAAACGGAAAAGTATGGTTGCGGTACTGAGTACCGCGGCGCGCCTTTATTTGTAATATTTTAGGCGCGCCCACTGCAGGGTTAAATATTATAAATTTTACATTTTACAATAAATCCTTTTTTTTTATCAACTATTTGTTTTTATTCCGAGTCTGCTCCATCAATTGGTTATGGGCCCAGGTGTAAATCAACGCAGAACTTTTATTATTTCAAGATCCAGTGACCCTGTGAATTAAATTTAAAAAAAAAAACGAAGTTAAAAATTTCGAATTCTACAAGTGCCACGCAAGATTAAACAAATATAGGGGAGACTGGGGCACATTGGTACATGGGGTACATTGGTACAATGTAGATATTTTCAGTTGATTTATTTAAAAGTTTCTAATTTCTCTCCTAAAAGTTGGCAACAGTGAAGACTTTCTTTAGGTGAAAGTTTGCTGGGATTGGATTTACTGTTTCTTGGAAAAGGTAAGTTTATCTGTTTTACTGCAATTTTGTAATCTTTTGGAAGTCTATTTGTAACAGTATAATCAAAATTCCATTTAATCTATCACTTTGAGTATAATAGCACATTATAACCTATGTTAATGACATTTATTTTCACACAGTCTTGAACTACAATGTAAACAATAAATGTCAGCCATGACACTTTTTCAAAAAATCTGCTTCTGGGGCAGTTTGGTACAGTCCTATTGGGGCACATTAGTACATGTACCAATGTGCCCCATAATAGTAGAGTGTATATGTACAGAATATGTATTGTTTTGTATAGGCAAAACATCCAAGAATTGAGAACATCAGATGTTCTATGTCACTTTCCACCAAATTTAATAAAAACAACCATCAATACTGCCATCTATTGGAGGAAAGGTTCAATGATCCTTCGGAAAACTTAATGTAGCAGGCAATAAACCTAGATTGGTTAATAGAAACTCCACCAGATGACTCCAAAACACATTTTTTGTACATGTTGCAGATATGCTACACTATGCATTTAAGGGTTAAAGCAAGTGTACTGTATTTACTAGACACAATTCAATAAGTGTATACATCTTTTTTTTTTTGAAAGGCTGCACATATTATTTATTTCTTAAATATTTCTATTTCTTTGCAGTTACCATGAGGAATTACAAGAAAAAAACTAATCGCACAGAAATTTGTGAAGAGACTATGGCAAAAGCTGTATCTAATGTCCTTAATGGCAGCAAAATACGAACAGCAGCTCGAATATATGGACTAAAAGTAATGACACTGGCAAACAGAGTAAAAAAGTACAAAGAATCTCATCCAAATATATATACAGCAAGTGTCGATAATCCAGAAAATGAACATAAAGTTGAAGTAGCCAAGTATCAGTTTAGCTCAAAGTACGCTGCCAAGCAAGTGTTTACAAAAGAACAAGAAGATATGCTAGTAGAGTATCTAGTAAAAAGTTCACAAATTCAGTATGGATTATCATATAAACAAATCAGAGTTTTTGCTTATGATTATGCAAAAAAGCTTGGTGCTAATTTAAAAGGGCCTATGCCAGAAAAATGGCTTGATAATAAAATGGCCGGTGAAGACTGGATGCTTCAATTTATGAAGCGACATCCAAATTTGAGTTTAAGAAAACCAGAAAATACAAGTCTGCCTTTAATCACACTAATGTCACTGAATTTTTTAACAATTTTGAAGAAGCTTTGACTAAATATAACATTCGTGCAGAAAGGCTTTACAATATTGATGAGACAGGAATTCACACAGTGCTACCAACACCTAAGGTTGTAGCAGAAACAAGTGGGTCAAGCAGTATCAGCAGAAAGGGGAGAGTTGGTTACTTTTTGTGCCATTATCAGTGCAACTGGGAACACCATTCCTCCTGCATTTGTGTTTCCAAGGGTGCGGAACAAGGAAGCTCTTTCTTGGATGGAGCTCCAATAGGTAGTTTAGGTCTTGCTGCTCCCAGTGGTTATATGAATGGTCAACTTTTTTTGCAAGTTATGAGGCATGTGCAGAAATTTACAAGAGTAACAAAGGATGATCCAATTTTAATCCTACTGGATAATCATGAATCTCATGCGTCACTGGAGGTAATAGATTTCTGCAGAGAAAATGGGATTCATTTTGTCACCTTTCCACCGCACTGCACCCATCGACTGCAACCTCTAGACGTTGGGCTTTATGGACCACTGAAAGCACATCTAAAGACAGCATTTAATGACTGGCACTTGTCCCATCCAGGAAAGACCATTTCAATATATAACATTTCTCAATTGGCAAACACAGCTTATATGGCAGCATTCAGCCTAAAAAATATAACATCATCATTCCGAAAACAGGAATTTGGCCAGTTAATCGGAACATTTTTACAGATGATGATTTTTTCAGCTCATATGTAACTGATCAGCCAGAACCTGGTACTTCAGGTGACATAAGCCTATGTCAAACAGAATGTTCTTCAACCTTAACCAATGCAGTTACCACTCAAAGTTTAACCAATAATGAAATGAATACACAGAATCCAGGATCATCTTCAATTGGTTATTTGCAAAATTATGAACAACCTGTTACACCAGAAAGTGTTCGCCCATACCCAAAAGCTGTAAGATGTAAGTCAAATAATGCACGTAGGCAAAGAAAAGGAAAGTAAAGAATACTGACTTCAACTCCCGAGAAGAACAGGCTAGTGGAGGAAGCTTTGAGAAGGTCAAAGAAGATAAAACCAAAAGAGTTAACTGAAAGTTCTACTAAGTATATGAAACGTGCTCCAAAACAACCTGCACATGCTTCAGAAACAGAGAGTGAAACAGATGATTTCAATTATAGTCTCCATAGCTCAGGAGATAGCATCAGTGACGGCCCTCATCAAGAAGAATACCAACTTATCCCACCCAAAATATATGAGTCTGGTAGATCCAATATCTCAGTTAGTGATTATGTGTTAGTAAAATTTGCTGGAAAGAAGAGCTTTATTTATTATGTTGGCCAAATTGAAATTAAGAATACAGAATCTGAGTTCTCCGTAAAGTATTTAAGGAAGAAAGCTGACTGCTCAAAATTTTATTTTCCTGAACAGGTTGATAGTAGCATTATTGATATTTCAGATGTATGTTTTATCCTTCCACAGCCTACATTTTATGGTGTCACTGCTAGGGCTGCAACCTTATTATATTTTCCTGTTGAATTAAGTGAATACAATGTCCACTAATTGTATAAAATTCTACAACTATTCATTTTCCTATGTTTTTTCTTGTGGTTTCTATATATTATTCATGTATTTTTAAGTATATTTCCTTTTTTGTATCCTAATTACTTTTATTAATAAAAGTATTAAGTTCACTATGTATATTTCTTGTCAGTGTACCAAAGTACCCCATCCTTGTACCAATCTACCCCATCTTGGGGTACATTGGTACAAAAGTTATTATTTCCTAAACGACATGTTACTGACTTTAACACAGCAAAATTTTTCAAAATTATTCATGACACTGCAACATTAGAAAACATTTTTCAATTAAGTGGTTTAAAATTTCAAAAAATTTGGATGTTCATCATAAAAAAGACATTTTTTTGTAATATGTACCAATGTGCCCCGGTCTCCCCTACAATAAGATATTTTTTTTTTTGGTTTATTTATAAAATATTTAAAAATATAGTTATGTTCGTACCCTCACATCACGCACAAACCTTACCTTACAATCATTAAAACGCGAATTAAATAAATCTTAATTAAAATCATAAATAATCAAAATTAATTAGCGACGATCAAGTTAGCAAATATTCAATCACGAGATAAGTTTTATGATAATAAAACTTATCTATCTCATTAACTTATCATTAAGTAACAAACAAAACATTAGCTTATCTTCTTCATAATTATCTTGTCAATAAACATAAAATCAATTACTCATCTATTAGCAATCAACAAATATGAAATTGACTATCAACTTCCGCAGATAAGAAGAACCCTAATGACTATTATATAATCTTCAAACTCTCTTAAGAGTTGAACCTTTGCTCTCCCTTTTAAAACTGACCTCTGACATGTTCCCCACAAACCCCTACTACCAAATTTCTACCCTCTCCATGCAAAATCACCATATAAAAATGGAAACTTAAAATGTAAACCCTCAGTATAACATTAGTATAACATTAGTATAACATTAGTATGACATAGTATGACACAGTATGACATTAGTATGACATAGTATGACACAGTATGACATTAGTATTGATAACAGATTGATGTGTGTGTAAAGCTTTGTTATATTCAGTCAGACGACAATTTGCTCATTGTAATAAAACCCAATCTTCAAATAAATCTCTTCAAACCTCAACCAGTCGTATATTTTATTTCTGATCGATTTCTGCAATTAGCGAAATTCGTTAATTAAAGAATCACATCACCTGTAGTAAAAATACGTAACTGGCGCAGTCGGTAGTCGATACTAACGGTAATAACCGGTAACTTCTTCAAGTTTTTATCGTATCGAGTGGAAATTTTCGCTTTGGTCGCCTGAAGCAATCGACGGGACCTGAGGAACTTCGAGACGTCGAAAAATCCGCAAGAAGCAGAAAAAAAACCCACTACGAAGTCTTAAGCTTCCAAATACCACTCCACATCACCAGGCCTTCGAGATTCATCACCGGTGCCTTAACGAGGACCAGCTGCTCTGAAACCTCACCTGGACAAACAAATTCTAGGATCATCCGATCCAAAGGGCGCAGTCAACTGAAGAGTCAAGAAGAAAAACCGTGAGCATTAAAAATCATTTGTCACTGACTTAAAATAAAATTTGTTAAAGTAAAGTAAATTGAATTTAATTGAACAAAATAAAATAAATTGAATAAATAAATTGAAATAAATAATAAATAAATCGAAATAAAAATAATTAATTGAAATATTAAAATAAATTAAAAATAAAATTAAATAAAATAAATAATTAATTGAAATATTAAAATAAATTAAAAATAAAATTAAATAAAATAAATAATTAACTGAAATATTAAAATAAATTAAAAATAAAATTAAATAAAATAAATAATTAACTGAAATATTAAAATAAATTAAAAATAAGATTGAATAAAATAAATAATTAATTGAGATATTAAAATAAAAATTAAAAATAAAAATTGAATAAAATAAATAATTAATTGAAATATTAAAATAAATTAAAAATAAAATTGAAAAAAAATAAAATAAATAATTAATTGAAATAAAATAAATAAATTGAAAAAAAAAAAATAAAAATAATAAAATAAATTAATTTAAATACAATAAATAAAATAATTAAATAAACAAAATGACTACGGATAATTTGTTACATTGTATTCCTATTTTTAAAGGCGAGTCAAACGAACTCGAAAGGTTTACCAGCACAGTAGACAAAATTTATGACGCATTCCCTCATGACCACCGCGAATTTCCCCTTATGTATATTAGAAACAAAATTCAGGGCCGTGCCAGCGAAATGCTAACTTATGTAAAACTAACTACCTGGGAAGATTTAAAAAGTAATCTTAACGACACTTTTCTCGAATCAAAAAGCGAGAGTACTCTCCGCCGCGAGCTTTATAAAATGGAGAAATCTCGTGCCAAAATTCCGGATATAAAGAATTACAAGAATTAATTAGAAATTTTGCAGCCCGTACAGACGCTTCAAATGAAGCCAGCATTGGCAAAGAGATGGCTAAAAGGCACTTTGAAAACGACGCAGTTGAAATTTTCGTTAGATCCCTCCCAGAGCCAGAAAAATCGCAAATAATCGCACAAAATTTTTCATCAATAAATGCAGTATTTAATTACATATCAAATAAAACTAACTTAATTAATCGAGAGAATAATTTCAACGATTCAAATTATGATAGACATCCGAGGAATAATAGACAATTTACTCCCAGAAATAATTATTATCAAAATTACCACCCCCCTCCCCGTCACCACAATTCACAAGGTCCTTTCAATCAATTTAATTCTCCAAATTTCAACCAACCCCCCCAATTTAGAAACAACGCTATTCGCCAACACAACCCCCGACATAACAATCCCTCCTGGTCCAACAACCATCGACAAGATTATTACCCCCCTCCCACCCCTATGAGTACACAGACAGCTAGATCGCGAAACAATAGATCAGGCCAGTCTAGATTTAACGAGTTCAACAACGTAAGAAACGAAGATAACAATTTTTTAGGAACAGATGGCCAAAGACCCCCGCGTCACAAGTAACATATGAAATACTCACGGCCAAGCATAAACATAATAGTAGGTTGCCATATATTATTAGGCGAGAGAGAATTTAAAGTATTAATTGACACCGGAGCTACTTGCAATTTGATAAAACCCGAAATAGTCAGCGGAAATACACAATTTAACGAAATAAACAAATTAAAATTGTTAGATAAATTCACGAATGCAAAAAAAACGACCTACGTTGAAATCGAAGGGTCACAATTTAAATTCATAGTCCACCCTTTTCATGAGGACTTCGACATGCTCATTGGAGTTGAAACATTGCGCGAATTAAATTTCACCTGGGACACGGAAAACGGTTTGATTATTCTTAACGGAAACGAGTATAGTATTAATTATGCTTGCTCTAATGATTCGAAAGAAGGGCAGTCGATCAATGACGTAGTCGAACTCTCGAAAGTTAGAAATAAGCCTGAAATTGCTATAGAACCGATTGAAAATAATTGCTCAAATGAAGAAAGGCAATCAACAAACGTTGACGTAGTCAAACTTCAAAACAACCGTACCGACAATAACGACAATGAAGAGAGGCAATCAATAAACATTGATGTAGTCACACTCCATGAAAGTCATAACATAATCCCAGAGAGAAAAGAAAATAATCCAATACAAATAGAAGTGAACAAAATAATCTGTGAATTTGATGAAATTATATTTAAAGAAAATTCCCCCCTAACACATACACACGGTATCACACATACAATTCGAACAAAAAATGATTCTCCCATTTATAGCAAAAATTACGGATACCCCATTAAATTACAACCTGAAATTAGAAAACAAATTAACGAAATGCTAAAAAATAATATAATTCGACCAAGCATTAGTCCTTTCAATTCACCCCTTTGGGCCGTACCTAAAAAGAACGGAAAAATTAGGATCGTAATTGACTATCGAAAGTTAAACGATAATACTGTAAACGATAAATTCCCTATCCCCGATATGAATGAACTCCTTAGGAAATTTTACGGACAACAATATTTCACTACCTTAGATTTAGCATCAGGCTTTCACCAAATTTTAATGAGCAACGAATCAATTGAGAAAACCGCTTTCACAGTTGACAACGGACACTATGAATTCATTCGTATGCCATTTGGTTTAAAAAATGCCCCCGCCACATTTCAGCGTTTAATGAACTCAATACTCTCCGATCTAATAGCGGAAAATATTTGTTTAGTTTATTTAGACGATATCATCATTTTCGGCCAAACATTTAAAAAACACGTAGAAAATATAAAAAAAGTTCTGAACACACTAAAAAGATACAACTTAAAAATTTCTTTAGAAAAATGCGAATTTATTAAAAGTGAAATAAAATTTTTAGGCCACATAGTCACAAATAACGGTATCAAACCCGACCCCGATAAAATTACTAACATTAAAAATTTCCCCACCCCCAAGACAAGAAAGGAAATCAAAAGATTCCTAGGAATGATAGGATTTTATAGAAAATTTATCGATAACTTTGCCAAGATAACAAAGCCAATAACAGCCTTCCTAAAAAAGGACACCAAAATTAATCTCAAAAGCACCGAATACAATAAAGCTATTGAAATATGTAAAAATGTAATCTGTAACCCTCCAATCCTCACCTATCCAGATTTTAATCGACCATTAGAACTAACGACCGATGCAAGTAACTTTGCGTTAGGCGCGGTACTGTCGCAAGACAAAAAACCGATAGCGTTTATCTCAAAGACACTAAACAAAGCCGAGTGCAATTATTCAACCACCGAAAAAGAACTTCTAGCAATCGTTTGGTCAATTAACTATTTTCACAACTACCTATATGGAAATCAATTCACCGTGTTCACAGATCATAAACCACTAGAATGGTTGTTCAATTTAAAAGACGCAAACTCCAGGTTAATGAGATGGCGAATAAAATTACAAAACTATGATTATAATATTAAGTACATAAAAGGGAATTCAAATTGTGTAGCTGACGCATTAAGTAGATTAAATAATGTACAGGAAATCAATTGTAATGAATCAATGGCAGCAAACATTGACGAGTCTGATAGGGAAACACAACATTCGGCTGACGAAAACCCCGTATGCGGAATAAAAATTTTAGAAAACACCGCGATAAACATATTTAAAAGACAAATAATATTAGATACACATGATAATAACACTAAAGTAAAAGAGATAACACTCTTCAATGGGAAAAAGCATAGATTGGAGATAGCAATAAACAACAAAGACCCTTTAGGAGAATTGATAATATTAATAAAAAAACACGTTAGGCCAAACAATAAATATTACATATACTTTAAAGATAACAATATATTCTTACAATTAAATAAATTATTACAAGAAAATTTCAATAAATTAAACATTTTCAAATGCAGTAAAATTTTAGAAGACATTGACGATAGGGAAACTCAATTAAAAATTATCAGAGAGACACACACTGGCATAACTAATCACAGAGGTATAGCTGAAAATTGCGCGGAAATAAAAAACAAATATTTTTGGCCGAACATCAATTTTGATGTCCAAAAATTTATTAACAATTGCGACACTTGCTTGAAAACAAAATACGAAAGACGACCGATTAAAAACACTAATAAAACTGAAGCACCCAACAAACCTTTCGATATAATAAACATTGACACATTTGAACAAAATAAAACAAAATTCGTATCAATGATAGACCAATTCTCTAAATACGCCGAAGCCGTCCACGCAGTATCGTTCTAGCCTCCGAAGAGTAAACTTCATACTCATAACGGACCTCTCTACTAACGACACGCCCCCAACTGAGCCAGAGGCCAGTAAGGCCTTGGAACCTCCAGCTATCGTAGGCATTGACTCTTTGAAACCAACTAGCCAATTAACTAGCTTCAAAAATAGAGCTCAAAAAATAATTAATATTAGAGATATCTCTAAAGAGTCTCTTAAAGAGATTATCTCTAAGTCTAATAAATATCCCTCCTGGCGGCCAGTTATTAAAAAAAAACCAAATATGTCTAACTCAATTTATAAAAAAAAAATTGATGAACTGAACAGAATTATTGTTTCTCTGAAAGAGCAAATAAAAAAACTCGAGTCAGAGAACAAAAATTCAATTCAAAACGACACTGGGTCTATTGAAACGTCAAACCCCTTTGAAATTCTCACAAATGAGAAGATGGAAACCGACGTAGGCGAGGGATTCACCACGTTTTCTGGTAAAAGAACCCGAAATTCACCGATGAAAACATCTGCAAAAAAGGCGGCCAAGGAATCTCCGAGCCACCATCCGGTACCACCAACACTGCAATTACCTCATCAAGCCCATGAAGGCATACAAAATGTTGATGCGACTCCATCGCAACAAATATCAAACTCCAGAGGTGGTAATTATAATAAACCCCCTCCAATAATTGTGAGTAACGAGGACTCTATCTTTCTCTTAAGACAATTAAGAGAAAGAAAGGCGAATTTCTATATAAATAAAAAGCCATTCAAATCCTCAATTTATATTGAGGATTTGGAGACTTATAAAAAATTCCTTAGTCATATTAGAGACCAAAAAATCAAATTTTTCACATTTACCCCAAAGTGTGAAAAAAACATAACCCTTATTCTTAAAGGTCTAAATAACGGCATAGATGAGGAAATGATTTCTGAGGAAATTGGCAATATTGATAAAAAAAAAATAATAAAAATTGTCAAAATCCAAAGACTATCAACTCCCAAGTCTCGCAAAAATAACAGGATCCTCCCACACTTTTTAATTCAATTCACACCCGATAGTAAAATCAGTGATATTACTTCTATTAATAAACTTTGCTATCACAAAGTTTATTGGGAAAAAATTCAAAAAAGCAAAGTGACCCAATGCTACAATTGCCAACGATACTCGCACACAGCGAGTAATTGCAATTTGGACTTCCGATGTGTAAAATGTGATAGTGTGCATTCCCCCGGGGAATGCAATTTACTAGCCGAATCTCCTAAAATTGATATATATTGTGTTAACTGTAAAAGTAAAGGGCACCCAGCCTCTTATCACGGATGTCCTAAACGAATTGAAATCAACCAGAAAATAATTGATAGACAATTAGAACAAAAAAACAATATTCAAAATAAACTAAATTCAATTAAAAGCTTAGTCAGCCCAAACACATCTTATGCAAGTAAAGTAGCAAATGATAACGTTAAAAAAGGCCACAAATCTAATGGCAATAATAACAATCACATTAATAATAACGATAATAATACTAACTCTAGTCAATCTATCATAAATCCTGTTGTTAACAACGATCTTTCAGATAGGCTGCAACGAATCGAAGTAAATATGATCAAAATATTGAATGGCCTCCAAACCCACTCAGCTCAAATTAATAATATATCCCAAATATTAAATCTTTCACATTCAGACACGATCTAAACTCTCACAATCTAAAAATTATTTCCTTAAATGTTAATTCCCTCATTTCAATTCAAAAAAAAACTGACCTCTTACAAATTATCTCAACTCACAATCCGGATATTCTCATCCTATGCGAGACTAAGCTTAATGTTAAGCACCTTCTTGTATTTCCCAACTATTCGGTCGTGAGAACTGATCGACCAGGTGACACATTTGGAGGCGGAACCGATATCTTAGTAAAAAAAAATATAAAATTCACGGAAATTACTAAATTTAAATTAGTCAACAAATCTCTTGAATCCACTATTATCAAAATTAAACTTAATTCTACTGAAAATCTCTTTATAATATCAATATATAGTACAAATAGGAATAACAGTAATTTTATTAAAGAAATTAACACAATCTTTGAATCACTAAATTTTTCGAATTATAAAAACTTCTTTATTATGGCAGGCGACTTTAATGCAAAACATCGTCTCTGGAATAATAAATTAAATGATTTTAGAGGAAAAAGCCTTAGAAATTGGTTCACCGAAAACCAAATTAAATTCAGAATGAAATTCGTTTTTTCGGAATTTCCTTCGTATCCCAGATGCTCTTCATACCTGGATTTAATATTCTTGGATTCGCGTCTCAATATTCTTAACTCATTGAATGAAAATCAACTACCCACTATTAACTTTGATAGTGATCATCTTGGCTTATTAGCATTAATTAAAATAGATTTATCCCAACCCAAAAACTTTTTGATTGAGAAATTCAGTACTAAATTTAATTTCAATAAAACCAACTGGAATCATTTCCAAGATCTTCTTAACAAAAATATTCCTCTGAACATATCCCAGACAAAAAATCTAAATAATGATGAAATAGATAGCTCAATAATTCTAATCGAAAACCATATACTGAAAGCTCTACACAAATCTACTCCGCCAATTAAATATCAAAATTCAGTTAATAAATATTTAAATAATAAAATTAAAAAATTAAATAAAGCAAAAAGCTTTCTCGTTTCACAAATAAATAGTTTCTATAGAAAAAACTTAAACATAAATTCCACTGAATTCAAAGAACTGAAACATCTACTTTCCCTTACGAGGCAAAAACTTTCCAAAGAATATTCGCTTGCAATAAACAAATATTGGAAAGACAAAATTGAAACTATTCCGTTAAATAACTCCCTCGAGACCTTCCCTAAAATAAATTCATTATTTAGAAATAAAAATAAAAACTCTTTCCCCAATAAAATAGAAATTGACAAAAACAATTCCGATTTAATAAGAATGGCAAATATTAACATACATAAACAAAACAAAAATTCATCTGGAAACTTTGAAATTTTTGACACAAAAGATAAACTTAACATAATAGCCTGCCACTTTTCTCTAACCCATAAACAAAACGAAGACATGGGAAAACCAGGTCTCTCTAACATAATAAATTCCAAAATTAACCAACTCAAAGAAAAAATAGTAAGGGACGCTCATAACAACAAAACAATAACCACTTTCTCCCATAGCAATAAATCAACATTTCCTACCCAACACCAAGACCCATTCTTAACACAATTCAATGAAGTCAAAAATATTATTAGACATCTAAATAATAAAAAGTCGACAGGCCCGGACAAGATACCTAATTGTGCTTTAAAACGCCTGCCAAAGAAAATTATTAAAATATACACGATTATATTCAACAACGCACTTAACAATGGCTACTTTCCTGAAAAATGGAAAAAAGCCAATGTAATTGCTATCCCTAAAAAAGGTAAAAACCCCTCCTCTATGTCAAACCTTCGTCCGATCAGCCTATTATCTAATGTATGTAAAATCCTTGAAGTGTTGATAAACAAAAGACTGGTCTCCGCTATGGAAAGTTTAAATGTTCTCCCAGAATCACAATTCGGGTTTCGCTTTAAACATTCAACAGTACATGCTATTTCGAAACTCACCTCCGATATTTACTGGTCATTAAATAATAATGAAGTAGTTGCAGCTTGTCTGATCGACGTGGAAAAGGCCTTTGATACTGTATGGCGTGAAGGTCTTATTTACAAAATGTTAACAAAAGGTTTCGATGAAAACCTGATTAAATTCATTTGGAATATGATCGAAGGAAGATCTTTCGTTACATTTAACAATGACACTGTGTCTTCTATTCAATGCCAAGTCACAAATGGTTTACAACAGGGTACAATAAACTCGCCAGTATTATTCAACATATTTATTAGCGATATTCTCACTGCATATGGCCTGAACGAAACAAAGGGTAAATATGGAATTGCCTTCGCAGACGATTTAATCGTCTATCTGTCGGGCACAAAGTCTAAACAACTACAACATGATCTTGAAATCTTAGTAGGCAAAATCTTTTCTTTTTATCATTCTTGGAAATTAAAAATTAATATCAATAAATGTGAAACTATTCTATTTAGGCCCCTAATTGCTAGATGTAATCATAACACAAAATTAAATTGGAAAAAATTTCAAATTAAAATTAACGGACAAAATATTCCACACAAAAGCTTAGTCAGATACTTAGGAGTTTACTTAGACGAACGTCTTCTATTCAATAAACATGTCAAAAACCAATTAGATAAAGCTAGATCGGCTTTCATGGGATTAAAAAAGTTATTCTTCTGTCCTTATCTAGACCCAAAATTAAAAATTTTATGTTATAGCTTATTTGTTCGGCCAATAATTACATACGGATGTTGCATTTGGTTCAACCAAACAGCCTCAGTAATGGAATCAATAAGAAAATTTGAAAGGAGTTGCCTAAGAGCATGTCTGGGTAAATACAGATCCCCTGAATCAGATTACAAAAAATATTTTAGTAACGAAATAATATACAACTTTTCTAATTTAAACAGAATTGACATATTTATAATTAAATTAATCCGCAATTACTTTAGTAAAATAATCAACATTCGAGAAAATAGCTTAATCTACGGGGCTTCATACCCTAACGATATGTACTTTAGACGAACCCTTATTTCAGGCTTTATTCCACCTGAAGCATTCACCTATTTGGACGCAAATGGCTACATCCAGGACTCAAACAAAATTCCAATTATTTATCATATATTTAGGAAAAGTACTGACCGAAGCATAACTTACGATCCCTTCTTAGATGGAAAAGATCAATATAGATTCTGGCGTTTCAATATGGCAATCTCAAAAAGAGATAAGAGTGAGAATATCGCGAAAAAAAAATACTGGTGGATTGAAAATTAATTGTAATTAGGGCTTTTCAATAAATTTATAATATAAGAATTTAATAGTGTATACTAAAGTGTAAAATATTGTAATAATTTATTAATTCTCTCAATCTTTCCACTCTTCCTATCCCACCCTTCATCTCCTTGCCTTCTGTAAATATATAAATCTTTCCCCTCTTGTAATGTTATTTTTAGGTTTTTTCCCAAAGCCAGTTTCCTAAAAAAAAAATTATATATAATTAAAAAATTGTCACGTTTCTTTCATCTAATAAGATTGAAATGTACTTGCTTCTTTTGTAAATAATTTATTTGATTCTCTTTGAATAGTTATATAATTGGAATAAGTAAAATAAAAAAAATAATTATTAAATAATTTATAAGTAATAAACATGATCATAACATTCTGTTAAATATGTTTTTTTTCTTACTTCTATTAACTCTTTGTTAATTGCATCACTTAATCCCACTGTGTTTAGGGATTTATATTTATATATTGTAAAATTTATGTATCTTTTTTTTCTGGCTAATAAACACATTTAAAAAAAAAAAAAAGAAGCCGTCCACGCGAAAAATACAACGGGTCAAACAATCGTGAAAATATTTGATAAATTATTTGCCAGAAACCCGAAGCCAAGGAAAATAATCACCGATTCAGGAAAAGAATTTGATACCGAATTAGTTAAAGAATTTTGTAAAACAAATTCATTCATTATACATCAATCGATAACCCCAAATCAAACAGCCCCATCGAAAGATTCCATTCAACTCTCGGAGAACACATTCAAATCTTAAACTTATCTAGAGATTACGGTCATTATTGTATAAAAAATAAAGTCAAATTAGCATTAAAAGCATATAATAATACAATCCACTCAGTAACAAAAATGTCCCCACTCCAAATTCTTTTCGGAACCAACCAATCACCCATAGAATCTAAAAACATTTCTCACTCGGAGACAATTAAAAATTACATGGAAGAACAAAAGGCAATAAATAAATTGATTAGGGAAAGAATAAATAAAAATAAAAAGCAAATAGGTGAAAATAACCCCGAAACTCTACCGAAAAAAGTTTATTTAAGAAAGAAAAGAATATCAAAGAAAGGTACTCAAAATTTTCAAAATATAGAGGTAAAGAAATATGACAAAAAATTAGGCAAAATTATAGACAACAAAAATAAAAAATTTAGATTAAACAGAATTAAGAGACCGCGGATGTTTCAGATCCATGATAATGCTGACATTGACAATCTGGATGACACTGATGACACTCAGTAGCGGACAAACGACTGACCAACTAGAACGAATTGACACTAACGCCGGATACCACCTATTAAAAATGGAAAATGCCAGAATATTTACCGAAAACTACTACATTCATTATTACTATGACTTGAAACCTTTACGTGACAGATACCTCGACGTCGTAAATACGTACAAAAATTTAAACGAAAAAATTTTAAGTAGTATAACTCCCTCGAGAGACATATTAAATCAATTAAATCTATTAAAATTTAACATTGACATATTAAAAGCGAAAAACTCAAATCTCATTTCCCATAAGAGAAACAAAAGAGGCCTTATAAACGGCCTTGGCTCTATCGTAAAATTAATTACCGGTAACTTAGATGATGAAGACAGACAAAAATACGAATCAATATTAGAAAAACTCACAGTTAATCAAAGAAATTTACAAGAACAAAATAAATTGATCTTAAAATCTCATGACAAATTAATATCAGAATTTAACTCTCGACTAGAAAATATTCAAACTAATCAACAAAATTTAGACTTATTCATTAAAGAAAATTCAGCTCAAGGTACAATTAATATTATAATGCAACTTTCCCTCTACATAAATTCACTTGTAACGCTCCACGAAAATCTAGAAACGGCTTTAACATTCTGTAACTCATTCACCCTCCACGAAAGTATCATCCCATTTAATGATTTAATATCCATTCTAGAATCCTATAAAATAAATATTAATATTGATAATTTTTGGGAAGCAACAAAATTCGTTAGACCTTTTTGCAAATTTGACAACAACATCATTGACATTATTCTCGAAATTCCAAATTACGTTAGCACAGAAAATCAAATCTACCAATTCACCCCTCTACCTGTCTATCAAAAAGACGGACGCTACATGCTTAACGAACATTTCGAACACTTGATTGTCAGCCACCTAGATATAAGCTATACAGAAAATTGTATTAATAGTAACAATAAACATTATTGTAAAATTAGCGCTAGGATAATTAACAACTGTACAAAAAATTTAATAATTAACCACAACCATAAGAATTGTGAAATGCACCCCCTTAAATATTTTCCCAAATTTATAGTGATTCCTAATTCAAATATTATTATTGTAAGTGCAAGTGAAAGTGAAAAAATACACCTAAATTGTTCACACATACAAAAAGTGTTAACCAAAGGTTTATACAAAATTAGAAACAACGAGTGTTCAATTAATAATCAAAAAGTGCATTCAACTTATACATCCAAAAGTGAAGTGATTATCCCCAAAGTCTTACCAAGTGAAAACATTATAAACAATAATAAAGAACTAAAACTACATAGCATCAAACAAATAGAAATAAGTAACATTAGATTAAGAGAAATAGAAGAAATAAGCACAAAATTTCATAATAATAAGGAAACCCTAGTAATTGTAACAATTGTACTGTTAATTTTGATCATCGCTACAATCATATTGATAAAATGTAAGAAATCATTAACATGTTTAGGATAATTAACGGGAATCCTCAAAAAACCTACACCACCGACAGAAAATTTACTGGGTAAATTTTCTTCCTTGAAGGGCGGAGGAGTTATGTTCGTACCCTCACATCACGCACAAACCTTACCTTACAATCATTAAAACGCGAATTAAATAAATCTTAATTAAAATCATAAATAATCAAAATTAATTAGCGACGATCAAGTTAGCAAATATTCAATCACGAGATAAGTTTTATGATAATAAAACTTATCTATCTCATTAACTTATCATTAAGTAACAAACAAAACATTAGCTTATCTTCTTCATAATTATCTTGTCAATAAACATAAAATCAATTACTCATCTATTAGCAATCAACAAATATGAAATTGACTATCAACTTCCGCAGATAAGAAGAACCCTAATGACTATTATATAATCTTCAAACTCTCTTAAGAGTTGAACCTTTGCTCTCCCTTTTAAAACTGACCTCTGACATGTTCCCCACAAACCCCTACTACCAAATTTCTACCCTCTCCATGCAAAATCACCATATAAAAATGGAAACTTAAAATGTAAACCCTCAGTATAACATTAGTATAACATTAGTATAACATTAGTATGACATAGTATGACACAGTATGACATTAGTATTGATAACAGATTGATGTGTGTGTAAAGCTTTGTTATATTCAGTCAGACGACAATTTGCTCATTGTAATAAAACCCAATCTTCAAATAAATCTCTTCAAACCTCAACCAGTCGTATATTTTATTTCTGATCGATTTCTGCAATAAGCGAAATTCGTTAATTAAAGAATCACATCACCTGTAGTAAAAATACGTAACTATATATTAAATAAAATTAAAATAAATTTTTTAATAACTTTTTATTAATTTTTTTTTATATATATATAAAAAAACAAACAAACAAAATGGCTCAAGTGAATATTTTAAACCGTATCGAACAACTTTCTAAAGACAATTATGATACTTGGGTGATTCAAGTCGAAGCCTTAATGATCAGAAATGACACCTGGCCAAATGAGAATGGTGAAATGCCGATACCTCAAGGCGGTACTAATAAAGAAGCTCTCGACGCATGGATCACAAGAGATAGAAAGGCAAAATCAGATCTCATATTATCTATAAGCCCTTCGGAACTCAAACATAATATAATATGTTGTCAAACATCGAAAGAGATATGGGACAAATTAAAATCTATCTATGCTTCTAAAGGGCCAGCTCGTAAAGCAACCTTTCTAAAAGAATTATTAAAATTGAAAATGAACGAGCGAATCATTGTATTTCAAAATAAAGCTCACTAAAAGTAAACAACGATCACAATTAACGAATAAGCATTTAAGCGAGTTATTAAGAACGTCAATAACCAGTTATGAACCAGATTTCAGGTTTACGAATACAGAGAAGACCAAATGACCAAAATTCCTGATTTTTGTTAAAATTTTATATTTTTTTGATTTTTATACTATTAACTATTATTATATTTTTGTATCACTAAAAAATATTAATAAAAAATTGTACAAATTATAACATATAGTTATGTTCGTACCCTCACAACAGGTATCATCCATTTGATTTGGAACTGATAAAATCGATATTTAATTTTTTTATAAATCCATTTGTAATGGACGAGATGGATATTGATGACAACAATATTTATGAATTTGTATCCGATACCGCCAAATTTAAAATATAAATTTTAGAAATTCAAGAAGATCAAGCATTAATTTTACAGCACAAGTCATTGGGATTGATTGATTTTTGGAACCACATACACCTGCGAATCATTGTATTTCAAAATAAAGCTCACTAAAAGTAAACAACGATCACAATTAACGAATAAGCATTTAAGCGAGTTATTAAGAACGTCAATAACCAGTTATGAACCAGATTTCAGGTTTACGAATACAGAGAAGACCAAATGACCAAAATTCCTGATTTTTGTTAAAATTTTATATTTTTTTGATTTTTATACTATTAACTATTATTATATTTTTGTATCACTAAAAAATATTAATAAAAAATTGTACAAATTATAACATATAGTTATGTTCGTACCCTCACAACAGGTATCATCCCCGCAAATCCTACCTTATATACATTAACCTATTAATTAAATAAATCTCAATTAAAGAATCGAATTAATAAAATTAGCGATGGTAAAAGTTCACAAATAGACAACCACTGAAGATAAGATTTATTATCATAAACTTATCTACTCAGTAATAAACTTATCAATAAACAACAAACATAACATTAACTATCCACATTATAATTACATTATCGATAAGCACAAACATAACAAATGAAACATTAACTTATCTACTTCATAATTAAGTTATCAATAAACATAAAATCGATTATCGAACAAAACATTATTTATCAATCTTGTAATTAGCAATCGACAAATATGAGATTGGCTAGCAACTTCCGCAGATAAGATAATGTACAGGAACCCAAATAATTATCACATAATCTTTGAACCCCCTTCGAAGCTGAATCTTTGAACTCCCTTCGAAGCTGACCCTTGACATTTCCCCACAACCCCTACTCCCAAAAATGCTTCCCTCTCCATGCAAAATCATCCTATAAATATGTAAACTTAGAATGTAAGCACGTAGTAGTATAATGTCAGAGCAGTATAACATTAACATGTGATTAACGTGACGATGGCGTCGGAGTGACGTCAGTATGATGCAGTTAACATTAGTTGACAACAGTATTATAATAGATTGATATGTGTATAATCTTAGTGACGTTCATGTAATACTTTGTTATATTCAGTCAGACGACAACTTGCTCATTGTAATAAAACAATCTTCTAATAAAACTCTTCAAACCTCAACCAGTCTTATATTTTATTTCTGATCGACTTCTGCAATTAGCGAGATTCGTTAATTAAAGAAACACACACCTTCAGATAAAATACGTAACTGGCGCAGTCGGTAGTCAGATTAAAATACGTAACTGTCACAGTCGGTAGTCAGATTAAAATACTTAACTGTCACAATCGGTGATCAGAGATAAAATACATAACTATATTAATCGTGACTTTATCTTAAAAAACGTATGACTCTTTAAAGATTCAGGATTTTAGAGGAGGGTCCTCTGGCTCTTCCGGCCCGACCCTTGCGATTCATAACGCCGACTCGACTGAGCGCCAAAGCCTTTGCCGTTTTCCCGGATGTGGACGCGCCTTCTCCTCTTTGAGGGGGCGTGGCGTGCATGAACAAAGGACACACAAAGACTTTTATGACCAACAACAACTTTTGACTAAGACTTACACGAAAGCCCAATGGAGTGCTGAAGAATCTCTTCTTCTAGCACGACATGAAGCCCAACTGACTCTGACCAGGACCCGCTTCTTCAATCAGGCCTTACTACCTTTTTTCCCGACACGCACCCTTGAGTCTATCAAGGGACAACGCCGGAAGCCTGATCATAAGAAGAAAGTTAAGGAATACATCAAGTAACTGAATACCAAACCGATCCTGAAGACCTTAGATAACCCGAGTCCCAAACGTAAAGGCATTGCTCGGACAACTAGACCCATTGACAACGACTAACTACTTAGCCGACGACCTACAAGACATCTGAGCAAAGATTGGTGACTGGACCAACGACAGACTTCTAACAGAAACTGCAGCATACATCAATAACATCTTTCCTATGTCGCAGAGACAGCAGAGGCGCATCCCAGGAAACGGAACAGCCGCAAGGACATCCAAACGACGACAGCGACGCATGGACTATGCAAGGACGCAAATTGCATGGACCAAAAACCCATGTAAGTGCCTGAAGACAATGATGGATGCCAAAATGACTGCGACACCACCTACGCAGCAAACGATGACGCGCTTCTGGGAGGAGACGACATCTCCCCAGGCCCTGAAGAAATAAATGACCCTATCGACCAACTGTGGGGTCCCATCGAAACGAAGGAAATACTGGCCAACCTCCCGGCACCTTCAACCAGCCCGGTACCGGACGGAATCACTCCTAGGCAGCTTCGGGCAATTCCCTCACCGGTACTAACACGGCTATTTAACATCTTCTGGGACGATTGCCGGAAAGATTGCTCGAGGCCAAGACTACGTTGATTCCAAAGAAGAGTGACGCCTTCGAACCCGGTGATTATAGACCCATAACGGTGCAGTCAGTATTAACCAGAGCGTTCAACAAAGTATTGGCATCCAGAGTCAGCAGGCACATCATCTTCGACTCAAACAGAGAGCATTCCTTCCTGTCGACGGATGCACCCAAAACACATTCGACCTAGACCTAATCCTGCGACACCACAGACAAAACTGCGGATCTCTATATATGGCCTCAATTGACATGACCAAGGCTTTCGACTTTATATCTCACATGACGCTTCGAGAAACGCTCACGGTGATGGGTATCCCGGAACCTATGACCAGCTATATTATGGATTCATACGAAAGAAGCTCAACTGTGCTCTCATTTAATGGCTGGTCCTCATCCAGGATACACCCAAACACAGGAGTAAAACAGGGCGACCCATTATCTCCCATCATCTTCAACATGGTCATCGATCGCATGCTCCGACAAATTCCACCTGAAGTCGGAGCAAAAATAGGTAAATCTACTTACAATGCCATAATGTTCGCAGATGACATGCTACTGTTTGCCGGAACGTCCCTGGATGCAACGACCAGTTTCCTATCCAACTGCGGCCTGGTCGTTAACAGTGGCAAGTCATTTACCATTGTCATTAAAACCATCCCTAAACTGAAGAAGAGCGCGGTGGATGGCGAAGTGAGGTTTACCTGCGGGGGCACCAAGCTGCCTGCCTTGAGAAGATCTGACAAGTTCACTTACTTGGGCATCCCCTTCACATCCGAGGGGAGACTAACCGTGAGAATTGACAAAGACTATGGACTCGACCTGGACAAATTGACTAAAGCCCCCCTCAAGCCTCAACAACGGCTATTTGGCTTAAGGGTGATGGTTCTCCCAAAGTTCTACCATCTTCTAACCCTGGGAGGTACCACACTCCGCCTCTTGAGGAAGATCGACACGACGAGTAAAGCAGTACGGAAATGGTTGGACCTCCCTCAGGTTGTGCCAAACGCGTACATTCACGCTTGCGCGAAAGACGGCGGTCTGGCAATTCCATCTGTCAGATGGTTGGCACATCTCCATCGCCTAAGGAGACTGAAGATCCTAGCACCTGACAGCGAGACACCAACGTGCGAGATCGGGACGTTCCTTAGAGTTGAAACACGACGTGCAAGAGACAGACTACAGGACGGACTTACTTTATTAGACTCTAAGACTAAGATACTGGCGAGATGGGCAAAACATCTTTACAACTCAGTGGATGGAAAAGGGCTGCATGAGTCCGAGAAGGTCCCGCAACAACATCGGTGGGTTGCTGAGGGAAGTCGTTTCCTCAGCGGAAGAGACTTCTTAAACTCAATCAAGATCCGAATTAATGCCCTTCCAACCAAATCCCGATGTGCCCGAGGTAGAATCAAAGACCGGCTGTGCCGAGGGGGATGTGGAGTGGTTGAAACCCTCAACCATGTTCTCCAAAAATGCAGCCGTACGCACAGACACCGCATTGCACGCCACAATGCAGTGGTAACGTACATCAAAAGAAACCTCGAGGGCAAATTCGATGAAGTCGTTGAAGAACCACATATCATTTCCACTACAGGACTATGCAAACCCGACCTAGTGGCAGTAGGGAAGGACATAGCCCTTGTGAATGATGCCCAAATCATAAACGACCAATATGTCTTAGACTCCGCACACAAGAATAAGACTGACAAATACAAAGGAATTACCGACTGCATTAAAAGGAGATACAATGTGGATGAGGTCAAATTCACCTCTGTGACCCAGAACAGTGGGGTTTTGAGTAGAAAGAGCATCAAGGATCTAATTGTCCTTGGTGTTATTTCGAAAGGTGATATAAAGGTGTTGTCCTCAAGAGTACTGGTAGGCGGATTATCCACCTTCTGGGCCTTTAATAGAACAACTGAAGTCCGGAAACACACAAGATCTGGCATCGGCTAGGGTGCTCGGAAGTAAAAGGTGACGCCTGCCTCTCAGGCGCAATAAACGTGTGGTTTTAGTGGGTATTACCACTCTCCTATCTTCTAGAGGGTGGTTGAGTCCCACACTCCCGGAGCCCATCAATCCGGGGTGCGTAAATGCATTTCCACACGCTAAAAAAAAATAGCCTTATGTTTTTAAAGTGGAAGGACAAAAAGGACGTATTGCTGCACAGTTCAATTCATAATGACCAAAAGGGAAAAGAGAGGAAGAAATCAAGAAAAACCTAATGTTTTCCTTGATTATAATAAGAATATGGGCGGAGTAGATAAGGGAGATGGAGTTACGGTGGCTTATACAGCTGCTCGTAATAGAGTAAAAAAATTTTATAAAAAATTTTTTCTACGGTTGATTGATATGTGCTGCCTAAATGCATATATTACTTTATAAACATGGTTGTTCAATCAAATTAATTAAAATTTTAAAGAACCTATACGATCAGGGCAAATTAGTACTGGAAAAGAACGGTGTAAAATCTAACCATATAAAAATACCAAAGGGGGTGCTTCAGGGAGACACCATGAGTCCTCTTCTGTTTTCGATCTTTTTGGCGGATTTTGTGGATTTCATGGAAGGCAACGGGGTGGGCGGAGTTAGTATCGATAGCACTCATGACCTCACGGCCTTATTTTACGCGGATGACTTGGTCATCTTCGCGCATTCACCTGATAAACTCCAGTAAAGCCTTGACATTCTCCACATGTACTCCAAGAAAAATCTTCTGGAGGTTAACACGGAGAAGTCTAAGGTGATGATTTTTGGTCGCGCAGGAAAACTCGCGAGGGGAGTTCAATTTTTATATAACGGACACCCAATGGAGATTGTGAAAGAATATAATTACCTTGGAGTATGCTTTAGCTCATCAGGGATTTTTTTGAAAGGGGCTAAAAAGAGGGTAGCTAAAAGTTCGTTGGCGATGACAGCCAGATCATTAATATACAGGACAAAAATGGACTCACTTCCGAATATATTAACTCTATACAACTCTTGTATATTAAGCGTTTTATTCTATGCTTCAGAGATATGGGCACTGAGATATGAAGAACTTTTGGAAAAGGTCCAGGTGGGACATTATGGTCGTTGATTACAGAGTGTTAGTTATTATGTAAATAAGTTATTCTTTTTTCATTTTGTTTTTTGTTTACTTTTTGGATGTTTTGGCTATTTTTTATTTGTTTTTTTTTTTTGTAACCACCCAAACTGAGGTGGATCGAAATAACATACAGAATAATTGTATATATATTTCTTGAATAAATGAATGAAATGCATATATTTTGTACAAAAAGGATAAAGGTCGTTTGGACCGACTTTTGTTAGAGTGTATAGAGAAATTAGTTGAAAACAATATTGTGAACACCCAACCACAGTCATCAACAAGCAGCTCTTCATCTAAACCATCACGCATAGTAGAAAGGCATTTTCCAGAGCAAATGAAAAGTGATACAGGAAAATCTAAATCGAGTGTGTTACAAAGAATTGGTAATTTGGTGATGTTTACTGGCTCCCTCGCTCACCCGACCTGTCGATATTTGACTTCTTTTTGTGGGGATATTTGAAATCAAAAGTGTACATCAACAGGCCCCGCACACTCGATAACCTTAAGAATTCCATTCGTTAGGAAATTGAAGCCGTGCCAAATGCAATTTTGGAGATAGCAGACCGAAATTTTTAAAAGAGGATCCAAATTTGTATCCAGCAATCGCAATCTCAAAGACATTCTTTTCCGAACCTAAATATAGTATGTAATTTCAAAATCCCCGATTTATACGGTAGTAAATTCACCGTATTTACGGATCATCGACCGTTAGAATGGCTATTTAATTTAAAAAATGCAAATTCTAGAGATAGCGAATAAAGTTAAGGAATTATGATTATGAAATAAAATACATTAAGGAAAATCAAAGTGTGTAGCTGATGGTTTGAGCAGATTAGAAGGCTTACAGGAAATTAATTGTAACGAATCAATGGAAATGAACATTGACATATCCGATAGGGAAACTCAACATTCCGCAGATGAAAGTCCAGTGTGGGATCAATATTTTAGACAATATCATTTTAGCCTCCGTAGAGTAAACATCGTACTCATAACGGACCTCTACTAACGACACGCGCTTAACTGAGCCAGAGGCCAGTAAGGCCTTGGAGCCTCCAGGTATCGTAGGCATCGACTCTTCGAAACCATTACAATTAACTAGTTTCAAAAATAGAGCACAAAAAATAATTAATATTAGAGATATCTCTAAAGAGTCTCTTAAAGAGATTATCTCCAAATCTAAAAAATATCCCTCCTGGGATATAAAAAAAATTGATGAACTGAATAAAATTATTGTTTCTCTGAAAGAGCAAATAAAAAAACTCGAGTCAGAGAACAAAAATTCGATTCAAAATGACACCGGTTCAATTGAAACTTCAAACCCCTTTCAAATCCTCGCAAACGAAGAGATGCAAACTGACGTAGGCGAGGGATTCGCCACGTTTTCTGGAAAAAGAACCCGTAATTCAGAGATGAAAACATCTTCAAAAAAGGCGGCCTAGGAATCTCCGAGCTACCATCCGGTACCACCAACACTGCACTTACCTCATCAAGCCCAGGAAGACAAACAAAATGATGATGCGGCTCCAACTAAACAAATAACAAACTCCAGAGGTGGTAATTATAACAAACCCCTTCCAATAATTGTGAATAACGAGCACTCTATCTTTCTCTTAAGACAATTAAGAGAAAGAAAGGCGAATTTTTACATAAATAAAAAGCCATTCAAATCCTCAATTTATATTGAGGATTTGGAGTCTTATAAAAAATTCGTTAGTCATCTTAGAGACCAAAAAATTAAATTTTTCACATTTAGGGTAAAGGTACTAGTGTTTGGCAATGTACTAGTGTTTGGCAATTCGTTCAAATTCCCCTCCAGAATAATGCCCTATAAATTTTTTGTTATGTTGGCTACTGTCAAATGAAGCAGAAGACACCGCTCCTCGTGTCCATCAAATTTGTAAACAACCAAATATTTATTATTATAAAATAAAAATTATTTTGGAAAGCAGGTGAGTTTTTCTTGTACTTGTTATGAATGTTGATAAGAAACAGTATATTTTCATCCGTTGGCATCCTTTCAGTTTTCAATCCAGTATGTATGAAATATGGCAGTATCTTATTTTAAAGGTCTAAATTTGATATTTAATAGTGCATTGTGTCAATAAAGTATATAGGTATAGGTACAATGTTCATTGCCAATCACTAGAACGGAAGTATGTAATAATTCTAGTGTTTGGCAAAAATTGCCAAACACTAGGCTCAATGCATACCTAGTGTTTGGCAGTTTTTGCCAAACACTAGGCCCAATGCATACCTAGTCTTTGGCAGTTTTTAACAAACACTGGATTTGACACATTCCAAAGCGTGTTATTCGATAAGAAGCTCACCCATTTCAACGGTTCTAGGCTTGTACCATGGCACCAACTCCTAAGGCAAAGAAGAAGAAGCCAAAATTTGTTTGGACGGAAGAAAACATGTTGAGGGCCGTTGAGAAAGTCAATAAGGGGATGAGCACGTACAAAGCAAGCATAGAATGCGGGGTTCCTCGGAGCACGCTGCAATTGAAATTAAAGCTCAACGAGCCTATTCGAAAAAGGTAAGAAAATTACGATAGAATGCTGCATGGCCGCATGTTTTGTGAAAGGTGGCATCATTCATCACAAAACACCAAAAATAATTTTTTCATTTCTTTTTGTTGTAGACAGGGTCCTGAGTGTTCGATCGGCGAAAAGAATGAAACAATGCTGGTTAACTGGATAAAAGCTATGGTGGAGAAAGGATTTCCTATAACAGGCTTGGACCTTGTGAATACCGTTAAAAAAATCTGTGACAACATGAACCTAACCACTAAATTCAAAAATTCCGGCCCAGGACGGACATGGTACAGGCTTTTCCTGAAGCGGCATAATCTCGTAATGCGAACGACAGAAAAATTAACGAGCAGTAGAGCATCTGTGACAGAACGAGCCATAAGAAACTGGTTTGAGAAAGTCAATAACTACATTGAAGAGCAGAACTTAGAAGATGCGTTAAAAGATCCAACTCGCGTATTCAACATGGACGAAAGTGGGTTTCTTCTATGCCCAAAAGGAGAGAAAGTAGTGGCAATCAAGGGGCAAAAAAACGTTTACCAAGTTTGTTCTAACAACGAAAAAGAAAGCATCACCGTTCTTCTAACTGTATCAGCCGCTGGCCGGGTGGGACCGAGCTTAGTGGTGTACCCAGGGGTAAGGTTTCCAAAAAATTTGGAAACATTCCTCCCGGATAACTGGGCAATCGGAAAAACTGAAAAGGGCTGGATAACCGGCGAATCTTTTTACGAGTATATTGCCAACAGTTTCCACAAATGGCTGATAGACAACAAAATTCGCTTGCCTGTGGTATTATTTCTGGATGGGCATTCTTCGCATCTCACATACCATTTGTCAGAGTTTGCTGCCAAGAACGGAATAGAAATCATTGCTCTCCACCCCAATGCGACTCACATCTTGCAGCCACTGGATGTTAGCGTGTTCGGCCCATTGAAAAAAAAATATGCACAGAGGGTTAATGAGTGGAAAATCGCAAACAACACGTTGATCTTGGAAAAGGTTAAACTTCCAATGGTCTTGGAAACAATTTTGCAGAATGATTTGGAGCAATCAGTTATTACCAACGGTTTTAGAGTTTGCGGCCTTTACCCATTTTCTGCGGATAGCGTGGACTTTTCTAAGTGCGTGATGGACCATGAACTCAACATAAGAGAACGCAACTCTATCCAAGCAAGTGACGTCCGACACGATCACCTGGAGAAGTTGCTAGGTGCTGAACTTGTATCAAAGTTTAAATCGGGAGCGGGAGACGAGTCTTCATTAGGCTACACAATGTGGGTGAAGAGTAAAGAGATTTGTTTTGTTGAGAAGGATCATATAGAGAATCTTCCTGACATACCCAATCCTTCTGACTATGACTTTTCCAATTTACATTTTTACAACGAAGTGGAGGAAAATAATGCTGTTCCAGACCCTTGTCTTGTGTCTTCTGAGAACGTCCCTGAAGAGCCAGATGTACCGGAGCCTTCCCATAATGCTATTCCAGATCCTTGTCTTATGTCTTCTGAGAACGTCCCTGAAGAACCAGATGTACCGGAGCCTGTACAAGCAGATGTAGCTCATGTCTCTTCTATGAACACCCTGGCCAAGGTACTATCCCCTGAAACTGGAGGGGCTGGGGTGCCTAGCCCAATCAAAAATGCGTTGCACTGGCCTGGGACGCAAAAAAAAAATAAAAAGAACGTCAGGCGCGCTCTGGCCAGTGGCTTCCCGGTCATAACTTCAGAAGCGTTCAGACAGTTTAAACTAAACGAAAAAAATAAAAAAATCGAACAAGAAAAACTAAAGGTAGAAAACAAGCTCAAAAGGGAAGAACTGAAGAAGAAAAGGGAAATTTCGAAACAGGAAGCTCTGAAGGCAAAAGGAAAGCGGCAACGTCATGAGAGTGAAACGTCCAACTCCGACGCCGATGTAACGTCGGGGGAGAGCGTGTATAGTAATGAAGAAACATCCGATGAAGACGCACCGAAATGGCAGCCTGTGATACGCCAAAACGGCGAATACGTCATTGTAAAGTATGAACAGAAGTATTTTCCCGGGAAACTTCAGGAAGTAAAAGAAACTGGAGCGATGGTAACCAGCATGGAACCTAGTGGCCGACTGTGGAAGTGGCCGGCCCACGAAGACATATTGTTTTATGAATGGAAAGACATTGTATCCCATATTAAAACCCCTACTAAAACGAGCAAAACACGAGACGTCTTTGCTGTAAGTGAACTAGAATTTCAAAATCAATTTGTACGTTGAATGTATTTGTGAATGTAAAGGTGTAAAGTTTTTTTTTCAGTCTTTGTCATAGAATGGTCTAGTGTTTGGCACTAGTTTAAAAAGTGCCAAACACTAGACCATTCTATGACAAAGACTGAAAAAAACTGCCAAACACTAGAATTTCCGATTTTTTTTTTATTTTGAAAAATTTTTTAATTTCTGTTCATTAAAGCTTTTTGGAATAATTGTTGGCAATTTATTAATCCCTCAGCTAAGCCTGAACCTTAACATCAAGTTATTTGGAGTGAATGGGTCTTCAGGGGAAAGAGTTAAAGTGAAAAAAAAGTTATGACTGCCAAACACTAGTGCCTTTACCCTACTCCAAAGTGTGACAAAAACATAACCCTTGTTCTTAAAGGGCTAAATAATGACATAGAAAAGCTTTGGACTTCCCCAACCTAACAGAAACAGCGATTCTGCCATTTCCAGTGAAGTAATTAGAGAACGAAGTTATAACATTTATGTGCTCGCAGCTTATATACAGGAGAATGAGCCTAAAATGGTCCAAGATCAAAAAGAAGCCTTTGACAAGATTACTAGAGCAGTTTTTGATAGGCAAGGGGGTATATTCTTTTTGGATGCTCCAGGCGGAACCGGGAAGACGTTTCTTATCAACCTTATTTTGGCAAAGGTGCGGCACAGAAATGAGATTGCCCTGGCTGTCGCTTCATCCGGCATTGCTGCTACACTCTTGACAGGTGGTAGGACTGCTCACTCGGCGTTCAAGTTACCCTTAAATCTGACAAGCACAGAGACTCCAACGTGTAACATCCCAAGGAATTCAGGAAAGGCAAAGGTTCTACAGGATTGCAAGCTCATCGTTTGGGACGAGTGTACCATGTCCCACAAAGCCGCATTCGAAGCATTAGATGTCACCATGAAAGACCTCAGACGGAACAATGACAGAATGGGAGGCGTCGTAATGGTTTTGGCAGGCGATTTTCGACAGACGCTACCAGTTATTCCGCGTGGAACGAGGGCAGATGAAATGCAGGCCTGCATAAAATCTTCTTACATCTGGAATGGCATTCAAACACTTGGATTATCGACTAACATGCGAGTTCATCTCAACGGTGATCCCTCTGCCCAGCAGTTTGCAGATAATCTACTGAAACTAGGAAATGGAGCCCTTACTTCAGAAAATGAAGATGGATATGTAGCGATGCAAGGCATTGGAAGGATTGTGACTACTGAAGAAGAACTGAAAGAGGCTGTGTTTCCGAATGTGATTCACCACTTCACTGATCACGCATGGCTGTGCGAAAGAGCAATTCTTGCCCCAACAAACGAAGCCGTCAGTGTTATCAACAAGCAACTTTTACAGAATTTACCCGGAACTCTTCATATTTACAAATCTATAGACACGACATGCAATATTGACGAGGCTGTCAACTATACGACAGTTTCTCAACAAATTAGAGCCACCTGGAGTACCCTCCCACATATTGGACTTGAAGGTTGGAGCACCGATAATTCTCCTCAGGAATCTGGATCCGCCTGCACTTTGCAATGGAACAAGACTTTCTATCAAGAAACTGATGCCAAATATTATAGAAGCCACCATCATGACCGGACATGCTGCAGGCGAAGATGTGTTTATTTCAAGAATTCCTATAATCCCTTCCGATCTCCCGTTTCAGTTTAAGCGTCTACAATTCCCTGTTCGTTTGAGTTTCGCGATGAGCATTAATAAGGCACAAGGACAATCTCTCAAAGTTGTAGGGCTCGACCTCCGTAAGCCGTGTTTCTCCCATGGTCAACTGTACGTGGGTTGTTCAAGAGTTGGTAATGCCGATAATCTACAAATCTTAGCTCCGAATGGAAGAACATTAAATATAGTTTATCCCGACGCTCTCTAACGAAAATGACAATCTAAAGAAAAATTACCACTCTCCACTCTCCCAAACTAACTCTGACTGTCATGCTTTAAATGATGATGTTATTGTTTAGTGTTCTCTTGAGAGCATGAGCAATAATGGTGCTGCTTCCCAGTGCTGCAGTACAAACAGACATTAATCGGTCAGGGGCCCTTGCGACCCCAGCCCGAGCTCCACAAACATACACAAACACTCTCCTTTTCTAATTCATTGTCATCTAAGTTTAACTTACACTTAAATTAAAAATTTAATTGGTTCTCAACTCCAAATTACCTGTAAGCAGGATGTTTTATTTCATCCATGTTTTCGTTACTTTTTATTTTTTCTGTACTGTACTCTATCTTTCCCTTTCAACTCTTTCCTATCTTTGATTTTGAATTTTTTATGTTTTACTTTTCTTTAAACTTCAGACCAATGATTATAACCACATGACTACGGTTTCCTAGCATGTGCTAATATGAGGTCTGTTCTCATTTAAACTAATGGCTCATGGTTAGGATATATTGTTCCTTTTTATCGACGGGGAATGTTGTGTGGGGGGGGGGGAAGAGAGAGAGACAGTCTACATGTCCTACACTACTATTCCTGCGCTATTCACTTATCTGCATTTTCTAAATGCACGTGCAACGCCGGGCGGGTACAGCTATTTATTAATAAAAAGACATGATGAGTTGAAGATTTGGATAACCCTATCAAATGAACTTCAAAAGATATATTTGGATGCAGATGGGAATATCCAATTTGGAGGCAAGTATTTAAAACAAACATTTCAAGAGAATATTAAAGAACACTCAGACTTGGCAGGGATATTAGAAAAATTAATCGGAAAATCAGAAAAGAAAGAAGAAAAAAACTTGAAACACATTATAGATAAATTCGTATTAGAGAAATTTGATTATAAAAAATCTAATGCTAGACAATGGTTGGACACATTCGAAAAGGAATGTAGAAGATTTGGAATAGATAAAGAAAAATCCTGCCTCCTGATATAAAAAGTATATTATATATATAGCTTTAAATCTTTGAAATGTTTATTTTATTGTTTTTGTATAATTTTATATATATCATCACAAAAAGCAAATCTTTCATCAAATCATCTCCTCCATGGACACAAAACGAGGATTCAATATCATGGTAGATATTACTACCGGTGATGGATCAATCGTTCAGGCCGTGCGATTTCCTGATGAATATAATCCAGACGAAATCTGCACACGTTATTACACGATGACGGCCGTCCCAATGTTTGAGGAATAGCTTGCTCCCGCTTTAATGCTCGGACAAGAGTATAACGGTACAATTGACCAGATTGTTTTTAAATTCCTTAAAACAGGATATGACTTCAGTATCCCGATATCGTTCAGAGGCTTACCCAAGCTGGCCATTGTCGTGTGGGACCGTATTCTCGGCCCTTGCAACAGAAGCCAACTATGCGATTTTCGTAAAGTGCCTTCTCTATGTGTGTGAGGCAAAACTTTGCACAGATAGCCTGCACCCAGCAGCCATTAACTGGCTTGCCTTCACTCCTGCTATTTAATGAATTGCAGTTAAGAGTGTTGAAAAACCTTACAGGACGGCTTCCGTACCCATTAGCAAAATACGTTGAGGCTATCGGCAACTTTACAGCCGACAAGCAATTTGTCGTGCCAACAATAATCAAAACGCAACCTGTTGCCGCCTCCGGAGTTGTTTAGTACGCTCCGTCTTGGATACGAATGTTTGTAAGAGCTTGTCAGGGCTTCATACAAGCTGACAACCTGCTCCGAACATTGGCGGACAGTATTGATGATTTACCCCATATAGTATGGGAGAATGGGCATGTGGACGTGTTAGTCCAACCTGACCCTGGTGTCGAGCCACAACCTATGCAGGTTGAAACTGTAAATGTTTCGGATGCTACCAAAGCATTCTGGGACCAAGACTTGCCATCTTATCACAAACTTTTTAAATTGGACACAATTCAGTGGTATATTAATGAACTTCTAAACTTTTGAGGTTACCCACACTGCAGAGTGGATACGGAGAAAACCGTATCATAATGAAAATTATCTAGATGTATTTAATTGTAAATAAAAACTAGCCTTAGTCAGTTCCGATCCTAAGGGATCATCTGATATGGCATAATAATAAATCCTATTATTACACACATGTCTCTATATCAATCATTTAATAACCTGCGACTTTCATCCCCTATTCCAACTCATATCCCTACGATCGGACTCCACAAGGAAATTAATCAGTTGTCTCAAATTAATCACTTTAGTGAAATTAAAAATAAATCACTTATTTAGATAATATATAATTTGTTTGAGCAAATTACCTTTTATTTTAATTAATTCTCTTTCTCTTTTTATATTTAAAAAGATTATATATCATATGAATTGTAAAAATTATTAGAAAACATCTTATAACAAACATTAAATATTTTTTTTAAATATTTTTGGAAAAATTTTATATAAAAGGTTTCTTTTTAATAATTATAAAAATTTGTTTCTTTTCTTTTATATGTAATATTCGATTATTTAATGTTTTTTATAATTCGATTCTAATAATTATTATTTAAATAGAGTTTCGAGAATACCAAGCCTGGTGCATGGACCATAGTGACAAAGGACGCATATAACCTATAGAACGGTAAGCTCCATGTTCATAAAGTGCTTCAGGCGTTTCAAATCCCATTCCAATTTGATTCCAAATAGTATCAGATAATCCACCCGAGGTTTGCCAAGCTTCTTCATCTAAACCCTGCAAAATAATAAATCAAATATTTTAATAATATATATTATATATATAAATAAATAATAAATAATAATTAATAAATTGGGAAATAATTCTGATGTTTTGTTTTAATATCAAATAGAATCTTTCGATTAATTTATTATAATATATATATATCGCAAAGGGATGTGAATGGAGTTAAAAGAGTGAGACCTTTATCAGAGTGCTCCGAAATAAACGATAAATTGATGGTAAAAATTAAGATTTTTCACCATGAAAATTATATCATTGGGAAAAGAAAAATTTTTTTAAGACTGGTAGAATTAAAATGAAAAACCTGCTACTACAGGCTTAGAAAAAAGCAAAATTGACATAATCGAGATAGAATAGAATATCAAATGATAAAATTTATAAATGAAAACATATAGATATAACGATTTAAATATAAATCAAATTGATTTTATTAAAAGAATTTGATGGAAAAAATAGACCAATTTCAATATACTTTTTAACTTTAAGAATAAGAAATGAATTATTTAGGCATAAAAATAAACTTCAAATTCTTCCACAATATATAATAGAAGATTTTTCAAAAGGCATTCTGCAAAATAAGAGAAACTTATTTCAGATTTGATAAAAGCTCGAAATGAGAGACAACATGCTATTATGAAATATGAAAGACTATTTATCTAAGATAAAATAATTTTAAAAATAAGTTTTATAGTCACGAAGGATAATAGTCGAGGAGAATTTAAATCGAGGTTGAAATCGGGTAATGCCTGTTATCATGCAATAAAGGGGCTTATCTCGTTAAAATTATTATCAAAGGGGTTCAAAATGAAAATATATTAAACAATTATTTTGCCGGTTGTCTTTTATGGGTGTGAGGGATGGTCTTAGGCTCTGGGAGACGAGAGTAGTTTTAGAGTATCTGAGAATAGGATTCTTCGCAGCATTTATATAAATATATATTTATATATATATGAAGGATGAAGTCACAGGTGAATGGCGGAGACTGCATAACGAAGAATTGCATGAGCTCTGGCCATTTCCAGACATAGAGTAATAAAATCAATAAGGTAACGATGGGCAGGACATGTAGCAAGAATGGGTGATGATCAGTGTTCCCTCTAATTTTTCGTGACCTGTGTGCGCACTTTTTTATGTCTGCAGTGTTTTCCAATATAAAAAAATTTTTGTGCAGCAATTTCAAAATGAGTATATAAAAAAGACAGTACAAGAATAGTAGTAATTTTTTTGTGCGCGCGAATAATTTTCATGTGCGCTATGTTTAAAACTTGTATGCGCGCGCACACGCGCACAGCTTAGAGCAGGGATGTCCAACTCGCGGCCCACTATCGACTCATTTTGGAGTTAAATTTTAAAGAATTCACAGTCCGGCAAGCGACCTATAACTTCGAGCCTATAAAAAAAGGCTGCAACATTCAAAAACAAAAAACCACCTCTATCCCCAAAAATCTCCATAAGTTTTGAGACATTCACTAGCTAGGCTTAACATATTCTGGTAATTTTGCGGCCCAGTTAAATATTTAAGTTTGCGATGTGGCCCATTAAATTAAAAGGTTGGACATCCCTGGCTTAGAGGGAACACTAGTGAAAAATATATTTGTGGGGAGACCGAATTGGAAACGTCCGGTTGGAAGACTAAGGACGCGGTGGGTGGATTTTAAAAATAATGAAAATGGTTAAAAAAAAAACTCCTTTAGTAAATACCCAATCCGTGTAAGCAATAATCAAAATGAGAATAAAGATAAAAAAAATTTAAAAAATGAAATTATGAATAAGGATGAGAGTGGCAAAATAACCTCCTTCTGGAACTCGGACTCCTGACCCCCCATCCAGTAAGGCTGGTCACCTCGGGCGAAAAAGACCAAATAATCAATCAAATCAAATCAATATCCTAATAAAATAAATTTAACTTTATCAACTAATTATAACATTAGTTAACTAACCATCAAGCAGTTAACAACTCTCTAAGTGATCTTTAGTGGCGATCTCATTACTAGGCCATTTCGGCCTAAATACCTCATTATACATCAATTACAAATTTTAATATATATTATATATAAAATATTATATTGAATTATCAACTTTTTCAATTTGTATGTATAAAATTTTATTTAAATAATACCTTTATAAATTAAATATCTACTAATATATAAACATACATATATTTTATACCCTCTTTCCAAGGCCTCTTTTTTCCCAGTCAGCCACACCGTTTAGGCCGCGAGTGTGTGAAGTCTACCCCTCCCCTTCCCACCCCAGTTCTCTCTCATCCATGCCCCAAGTACTAAATACCTTTTTTTAAAAAAAAAAATAAATAAATAATAATAATAACAACGCCAGAAATGGCAATATGTCACTATTGCAAACTCCACATTCGTGGTGAAAAATATAAATGCAAGACATGTTGTAAGGGCTTCCACGCAAAATGCGCAGTAGAACACCAACTTTTTCACAAGGACCAGCCCAACCCCTGCAATGTATCTTTTGAAAAAATCACGCTTGAAAACGACAACGCCGGACCTTCAACATCTTCACATTCAGACGTCTCCACTCCTATAGACAACCATAAAAACAACTGGCAACTGGTAAATCACAATAAAAGACTACGTGACAGCCCAGAAACTCGATGTGTTAAACAAAAGACTTTGGATGATTACACTATACCTACACACACTAATAAATTTCAATCACTCTCAGAACTAACTGACAACCAACCTAACTCTTCTAAAGAAACTATACCAAACAAACCCCCCCCTATTTTTATTCCTAATGTCACTAATTATAATGACATGTTGGCGTGTCTTGGCAGGGTAGCCCGAGACGGGTTCGTTTGTAAACTAATAAAAAAAGACGAAGTTAAAATCAATCCTAAAAAACCACTAGACTACACCTCCATAATTAAAATGTTAGATAACAGCAAAATTGAATATTATACCTTTCAACCCAAATCTGAAAGAAATTTTAGAGCTGTTATCAAACAACTACATCACTCGACTGACCTTGTTGACATTAAAAAAGAAATTGAAGACCTTGGTCACTCAGTGGCCAATATCTTTAATATAAGAAAAAAAACGACAAAGGAACCCCTACCTATATTCTTCTTAGACCTAAAACCAGCACCCAACAATAAAGATATCTATACTACTCAATACCTCTGTCATAGCAGGGTTGTAATTGAGGCACCGCGTGCTCGTAGAGATATCCCTCAATGTACGAGATGTCAGCATTATGGGCATACCAGGGCATACTGTAAGCTGAGACCACGCTGCGTCAAATGTACTAAAGACCATCTTACATCTGACTGCCAAAAAGACAAGACTTCTCCACCCCAATGTGTACTCTGTGGCGGTGACCATCCAGCCAACTTTAAGGGCTGCAAACATTATGTCGAATTACGACAAAACAAATATCCCTCTCTTAGACCTAAACAACTACAGACTGTACCCCTTCCACTTCCAACTAGTTCAACTCATGATAAACGACAAACACTTAACTCCATGTCACAACCAAACATTCGCTACTCTGATATACTAAAATCTAATAACAACGACAACTCCAAATCTCTCCCGACACAAACACAAACACCTATTCTGGAAAGCATGTTGGTTAAACTCATGGATCGCATGGACACTATACTCAACCTTTTGACTACCCTCATTGCGAGAATGCCCAATGGATCGATTGCTTAAAATTTCATTATGGAATGCTAACGGCCTATTGAGGCATTCTTGTGAACTCAAACACTACCTGATAGACAAAGACATTGACATTATGCTAATTGCTGAGACTCATTTCAACCCTCGAAGCTACTTAAAAATTCCCCATTACAACCTATACTTTACCAATCACCCAGACGGTACATCACACGGAGGAACAGCCATTATAATCAAAGACAAAATATCCCATTACGAAAACCCTCCCTTTTACAAAGACTATCTACAAGCAACCTCTTTAACAATTCAAGACAAAAACGGACCTATTACAATTGCATCTACTTACTGCCCTCCCAAGCATCGAATTTCGTCTGGGGATTTTTGGGATTTTTTCCAGACCCTGGGGTCGAGGTTCCTTGCTGGAGGTGACTACAATGCAAAACATACTGACTGGGGATCTCGACTTATTACTCCTAGAGGTCGAGATCTCGCTAAGACTATTAATAAACACAACCTAATTACTATCTCAACTGGAAGACCTACGTATTGGCCCTCTGACAGTAACAAAATCCCAGACTTAATTGACTTTTTTGTGGCAGGAGGGGTTAACGGGGACGGATGCTTAATTGAATCCTGCCTTGATCTTTCCTCTGACCACTCCCCAGTACAACTTACATTAAACACCTGTGCATCTCTCAAATCAAACTCTCACTACTTGACTAATCATAAAACTGACTGGAATAAATATGCAGAAATACTAAACCAAAGCCTGGACCTAAACTTACCTCTGACATATAGCCTTGACATTGACAAAGCAATCTACCATATAACCAATACTATACAAATGGCAGCACGTCTGTCTACACCAAAAATTACTCCTAAAGACTTAAACCAAGACACACCAAAACACATTAAAGACTTAATAACTAAAAAAAATAGGCTCAGACGACAATGGCAGACAAACAGATCCCCACACCTTAAAACGACAATTAATAATCTATCTAAACAAATTGGGAATCTACTCAGAACTGAAAGGAATCAAAGCATTCAAAAGTATCTGAGAGACCTCACCCCTACTCATTCAACTGACTACTCTCTCTGGAAAGCGACAAAGAAACTTAAAAGACCAACTGAAAGAATCCCCCCACTACGTAGACAAAATAATGAATGGGCGAGGAGTGACATCGATAAGGCGAATACATTCGCTAGTCACCTTTCTAACGTTTTTACTCCTCTCCCACCAAAGGTCACTCCACCTGACAATAACTTTCAGGCAACACACCAATACAAAACACACAATTACTCAATGCCATTCCCCAAACTAATACAGACGTGTGAATTAAAAGACATTATACGACAGACAATCAAAACTAAAAAGGCCCCGGGAAATGATCTAATCTCAGGTAAAATGTTGAGGAACTTGCCTGATAGGGCAATTCTCTTTCTGACCCTCATATTTAACTCCATCTTTAGAGTGGGTCATTTCCCAACCCAGTGGAAAACAGCCCTGGTGAAAATGATCCTCAAGCCTGGGAAACCTCCTGAGGAGTCAAACTCGTATAGGCCTATTAGTCTTCTCTCTGCCATCTCTAAATTGTTCGAGAGGGTCTTTCTTTCTAGACTCCGTCCCTTTCTAATAGATTTAATCCCAATCCACCAATTCGGCTTTAGAGAGAAGCACGGCACTATTGAGCAAGTACATCGAATTGTTGATGTTATTCACAAAGACCTTGAAAACAAACGTTACTGCTCAGCCGTGTTTCTTGATATATCTCAGGCTTTCGATAAAGTCTGGCACGAGGGTCTACTTCGGAAGCTTTATGACATACTCCCGCTAATTTATTACAGGCTGATTCGTTCTTACCTCGATGGCAGAAGCTTTAGAGTTAAGATGAATGACGCCATTAGTGAGGTTTATCCTGTTAGATCTGGAGTACCTCAGGGTAGTGTTTTGGGACCTATTTTGTATTTACTTTTTACAGCTGACTTGCCGACCAACCCGAACATAACCACAGCGACCTTTGCTGATGACACCGCTTTGCTCGCTTCACATAAAGACCCAATCGTGGCTTCTGCTATGCTCCAGGAAAGCCTGGACCAATTAAGGCCTTGGCTTGAGAAATGGAGAATAGCAGTAAACGAAGACAAATCTGCACACTTGACTTTTACTTTGAATAGACAGACCTGCCCCGGCGTAAATTTAGACAAACCCATTCCGACTAAAAGTACTGTAAAGTACCTCGGTATGCACCTTGACAGACGCCTAACGTGGGAGATGCACATCAAGTCAAAAAAGAAACAACTGAGACTTAAACTTAACAAATTATACTGGCTGCTCCGACAAAAATCTCAACTGACGATAGACAATAAACTTCTAATTTACAAAATCATCCTTAAACCCATTTGGACCTATGGCATTCAGATGTGGGGGACCGCTAGCAAATCCAACAGAGACCTGATTCAGCGGTTTCAAAACAAAACACTTAGACTGATAGTCGGTGCTCCTTGGTATGTCCCTAACAGACTGATTCATAGGGACCTCGGAATGGATACAGTCCAAATGGAAATTAAAAATTACAGCCTTCGCTACAAAGACAGACTCCTTAAACACCCTAATCCCAAAGCCCGACAACTATTAGACACACAAGGACAACTGAGACGACTCAAAAGACTCAAACCACAGGACTTGACAAGAGACATTAATAAATAGACCCGCGATGGTGCCCTAGCTGGGATTTGCCGTCAGGCTAATAATTCAGTGACATTCCCTTCCCCCCCTCCTCGACTATTTTCCTACCCAGTTCCAATGACTCACTCTCCTTAACCTGCCCTATAATTTCCTTTTACCTCCCCCCCTCGCCCATTTATTACTCTTTATTGTAAACCATGTATTATTGCCTTCGGGCAGATGTACAAAATAAATGGATGCTAAATAAAAAAAAAAAAAAAAAAAAAAAAAACTAATTATAACAATATAATAAACAACACATCAAATAAAAAAATAATAAATAACAAAACAATAAACAAAATTTTAATAAAAGATCGGTTAATAAAACATAAAAACCAATATAATAAACTTAATAATGAAATATTATTAATAGCAACAAATAAATATATCGCAAAGATTAAAAATTAAATTAAAGTAAGTTACTCGAAATATTCAATTGCAAAAATTTTATCATAAAAATGCATACATCAATACATTAATTAAATTTATGAAATTAATGGAAATATATTGTTTGAATAATTAAAGAAGTTAATTTTCTAAATTTTAAGTTTTAATTAAAATTTGGTTATACAATTTATAAAATTTTCCGTAATATTGAATATAGCCCTGATAAAAAGTTTTATAAGTAATATTGATTTAATTTCTTATATATTTACTTCATATAACATGAGAGCAGCAAGTGCATAAGATACTCCAGTCCATGCTTCTTCGCTTTGAATTGTCGAGGTATCGATTTTACCATTTGGCATCATTCCATTGACAGCACCCAAACGACCGTCGCCAAATTTCTTCACATTGTTTTCAAATATTGTTTTCAAAGAAGATATAACATTTTCCTTAAAAATAATATATAATTTCTTTAACAATAAAATCATTAAACTTAATAGTTATTTGATTCTAAGGAAATATAATAAATTAAAAGTAATATTTATAAATATTAATAATAATAATAATAATAATAATAAAAAAGTAGATTTTATTTCTAAAAATAAAATATGAAAATACTCATATTTATTAAATTAGGAATCAGAAATTGATTTTTAAAGAGTATAATTTTTATGAGGATAAACAGTAATTCTGTATGGAATAATTTATTTAATTGGCTATTTTTTTTCTTGTGATATAATAAAAATTATTTTTAAATATAATAATAGTAATAATAATAATTTATTATGAAAATAAATATTTTTATTTTAAACTTACTTTAGGAAATACTTCATAATGAAATCCGCAAGAGCGTAAGTACCAATGACCACAAAGTTGATCAGACATAATAGATGTAGCACATCTTCCATTTGAACTATCATAATTATAATATTTTCCTAGAAAATAAATTAAATAATTAATAGAATAATTAAAATTTCAATTCATAAATAAATTTACATTATAATAAATGATTATTTCTTTTAATTTATTAATTTAATTAATAATTTAAAATTCAACCGTTACTTGGTGGTATAATACTGAGAGCTCAAACTTCAAGTTAAAAATTTTTTAAAAATATGTATAATTAAATAAAAGCATTAATAAAGTAGGAACAAAATTAAATAATTAAATTATGTTTTTTAAGAATTATTTGAATTATACCGTTCCATAATTTATCATGAAATGCTGATCTTCCTTTTTCTAAAAGCTTTTTATATTCATCCACAACCGAATTAGGTTCATTTAATATTTCTGCCATACGAACGGCACAAGCAAGTGCAGAAAGCCAGAGACCACCGCAGTAAGATGAAGGTCCATGAACCACCCAACTATCATAGGTTTGGTCAGGTTGACCACTATTTTCAATAAGTCCATCACCATCCTTATCAAATGATCGAGATTTCTCAAGGACCTAAATTAACAAATAATCGATGTTAATTTTTATTTTTATTAGAATATTTCCACTTAGTAAAATTATTTATTTTATTTGTTTTTATAATAAATTAATTTTATATTATTTCATCAGAATTAAAATAATATATATACATAATAAATTTAACAAATATAATACAATTAATTACCTGCTGACAAATGGGCCACATAGCAATTAAATGATTTAAATCTTTATTTAAAATGTAGTCACGATAGACCTGGAAAAACAAAATATGTAGAATTAAAAAAGAATAAATAGTCGTATAATAAAATTCTTTCGAAATTATATTTTTAATTGTGATAGTTTAAAAAAAATCAAACAAGTTCAAAAACATTAATCAATGAATTAATTTTATAAAAATTATTTTTTTCTTACTTGGAGAATAAATTTTGTATTGAGATCCCTCCAGTCGCTTACATCATGAATAGGATATGCATTTATTGCTATAAATGGATTTTCTTCTGGATCCCCTAAAAACAAAAATGAAAAGGAATTAGTAATTTATTATTTTGGTAAAATTTATTTCTTTAGTTACCATTATAGAAAGATTAATATTTAATTTTTATTTTAAAATCGATTAAATTCAATTATATATTAACTTTTTAGTTATTTCTTGTTAAATTATTTTTTTTATTATCATCTATTTATAAACTTAATCTAGTTTTTCCAATTTTAATCTTTAATCTTTGCGATATATAAAAACTTTTATATATAATAAAATAAATTCACCTCCTTAACTAATTAATTAAGTCTGGGAATTCAATTAAAATAGTTGAATTAGTAATAATAAGAGTTGTGATGTAATACTATATAAATAAATTATAATTGGACTTGTTAATATATTATATAAAAGTAATTAGAGAAATATTATAAATTGATAAAATTATGGATATAACTTTAAGAATCGATTTCTTTTGCAATATTGTAAATGTATGTAATTAATTTATATTAAAATGAAAATAAAAATCTTTTACAGAGAAAGGAAATTGATTTAAAGTAATACCAAATCCTAAACATTCTTATGTATCATATATATATAATTTAATCAACAAAATGAGAGTTCAGTTTTTCATATTTTGAAATGAAATCGGTATATATTAATTGAACCAGGCACCTCTCGGACTTTGATGAAACCTAGCCAGTTGATTCTTTGATTAACTCTAAGAAACATTTTCCTTAGGCAATTATTGGGTAAACTAGATAAAAAAGTTTAAAGATTGGATTGAAATCCATTGATATTCCATTTAGCTACCATGTTTTAAAAGATTGACCAACAGAGGGCACGACTAATTTTCGGTTTTTTTCAGTTCGGATTGTATATAGAAAATTTAATTAATTAAATAATATTTCCCTATATCCAAACCGAACAGAAAAAACCCGAAAATTAGAGCATATGTGAATAATTAGTGAATTAGTCAATAAAAATTACTTAATGGCTGCACATTTCGATATTCATAACCATCTAATTTATATCCAATCAATTATGTATTTACCTTTCCCACTGGGATAGTGGGTAATTATAAAGTATAAATAAAAGGCAAGATTTAGTCAAGAAAGGAGAAAAATTTATTCGTGAGTTTTAGTTACATCTTACGCAAGGTCAGCACCTACCAACTTTTACCTTGATTTTCTTGATCCGAGGCACTACTAATTTTTTTTTATTAGAATCTAATTTAGAATCCATAGGCTGGGTTGACTTCATCCCATAGATCCCAGCTAGAGAAATTCGCTTGCCAGGACCGAAACTTGTATAAGTATAAGATAAGAAAACCAGGTAAAAATTATATCAATAAAAAGTTCTCAAAACTTAATTAGTCATTCTATTTTTATAATCATAGAATATCTCTATCAGATTGTTATGTGAATTTGTATATATTTAAATCAACACAAATTTATTTAATAATATAATAAATATTAAAAATTTTAATTATCAAAAAAAGAAAGTAGAATTAAAAGAATAATAAATAAAAAAAAGAAATCTAACAATCGACTAAATTGAGAAATAATATTAATAATATTAATAAATCTAATAATTAATTAATTAATTAAAAGGAACTGCAATATTGTAATTATTTTACAATCTTCTAAGTTTAAACAATATTAAAATCAAAGACGAATTCAACATTCGGTAGTTTCATTAGTTGAAAGTTGTTTTGAACAGAAATTTAATTCTTATGAAATTAATTTTTATATAAACTCACCTAAATCGTGAGGAACAGTGCAAGGTTTTTTTCTTGCTTCTTTTCCCCCCTTGTACATAATCCATCTTCTTTCAGGTATATCCATACCAACTGCTTCAGCAATATCATTTTGAATTGATTGTTGTAATCGGGGCCACAGTTGCGCAAGTGCTGAAGAAGCATAAAAATGAACATCATAAGTATTATACATTCGATATTCATGTCCTTCTAAATATGCATATCTTCCATAGCCACTGGGGTCGTCATCACGCTAAAAATGAATTATTATAAAAATGTTTTCAAATATTTTACAAAAATAAATAACAATTAATTTACTATTGTCCAAAGTGATCCTCCATCCGCAATATAGTATAATTCATTAAATAATGCTGCTTTGAACCAATTTGGTAAATATTGATCATTCATTACAGTGGATTGCCATGAAGAAATTTCAATTTCCCAATTTGGATAATTAGTTAAAGCATATTCAATAAGTTCAAGAGGGGCTGAAAAGGAATTAACATTTTTGAAATATTAATATATGTGAATAGAAAATATATTTATTAATATGGGTATGTAATTATGTTGGAAAAAGATTCTAATTTATTTATTGAAATTATATATTTAATAAATGATCAAATTTTACCTCTAAGATTTAAAAATGTTTATCAAATATAAAATGAATAAAGTCAACCTATTTTTAGGTACAAAATTACAAAGAACCCGGATCAAAGTGAAACTTGTAATCAATAATGATTAAAGACAAATGCATCTACATGAGTTAATTTACAGCAACTAATATAAGAAATTATTTTCCAATTGAAATATTATCAATCACCTCAATTCATAAACAAGACAACAGCAACAACAAAAAAAGGCATTGGCTTATAGAATAAAAGTTATTATTTATCACATAAAGAAAAATTATTAGTTTATGTAATAAAAATTACTTTTCCAAAATTGGGTGTAATATTTGCAATGATGAACTTTTCCATCAGGAAATTTTACTACAGGTTGATCCCAGGCCAAACATAATTCTATATTCGAAAAATCTCCTGGTTTTATCATTGTTCGTGCATTAATTGCAGCACCGATAGTTCGACCCTTAGGCTTTTTATCTGTTTTTTGATTTTCCATTCGAAATTCACCCTAAATTAAATAATAAATGTAAAAAGTTAATATTTCAGTCATAAATTTTGTTATTGAAGAGAAAAATAAATTAAATAATAATAACCTTTAATAATTGGAACCAAAGATCACTACCATCTCCAGATGGATTAAAATCAAGTAATGTTGAAACACTTACATTTGGCTAGAAAAGTAAGAATTAAAAATTATTTTGAATAAAATATTCTGAGATGATTTAAAAAGAATATTAGAATATAACAAAAAAGAAAAGATTTCAATTTGAAAATATACAATTTGATATTATTTTACATTTTTTTAGAATAAAATTCGAAAGAAATTATAAAATAATTTTAAAATTATTTATAACAAAAATTTGTATATTAATTAATGCCCCTATTTATGGCACTTGATTTGAGATTTAATCTTATAAAAAACTAAAATATAATTTTTAAATTATAGTAGATAAATATAAAGATGACAATATGTGTTGAAAGAAAAAAGGATAAGGTTTATTACGGTTTGTTTGGCTCCAAGAATATAGCAGTAGGGAATATCTTGAATGTCGTGATGAATCGCTACCCCTTGATATGAAGTTCTTGGATTTTCGGAAATAAACTCACTCCAAGCACCACCTTTAGAATCCGCTTTGTCTCCAGTTCCATTTTGAAAACTCAATGCAATATTTACCACACGAATGTCATCTGAAGTATTTTCAACATTCCATACAAATATTGCACCAGGAAAAGAGGAATCCTGAAATAAATTAAAAAATAATGTTAAATATTGTTTAAATTTAATAAAAATTATATTTAAATATATTTAAAATTCTATAAATAATAATAATCATTATTATTAAGTTGAAGATTAATTTTTCAATATAAATAATTCTTATTTATAACTTAAAATTGATATTGTGTGTTTTAAAGAATAATTGGGAATAGATAATATATAATAAAATAAAATAGGATTCGATTGTAATACCTTATAATTGTGAGGTATTATAGGTGAAATTTGCCGACAAACCAATTTTATCCCAGCCTGTTTAGTAAAATCATATTCAGTCCAGGCTCTTGGATAAAGAGCTGTATAATTTGCACAAGTTGGATCCATTTCCCAACGCCATTTACTTAAAATAAAATAATTAGATATTTAAAACGGATATTCTTGAAGGAATGGAATAATTTGACTTTTAAGTAAGAGTTGGTATTGATAAATCGAATATAAATAAACTATTTTATCAAATGTATGAATAAACTATCAAATATAGGAGGTTCAAAGTTATCACTATAATATTGATAAAATATATATTTATGAGAATTGTATAAGCATATTATATAAGTATATAAATAAATACAATACCTCAACTTGCCTTGTGAAGGTGCCTTTGAAGGATTAAGAACTTGTTGAAAAATTACATTGTTTTCTGAATTATGTACTGTTAAAATAAATTGATCGGCAGATACAACATTATATGAGTACATTCCTGGGCGCATTTGGAACCTAAAATATTAATTGATTTTATAATTTATTATATAGTGTACAGTTCTTTTGGATCCATCCTAATATTATTTTTTAATTCAATCTATTCAGAATAATTTACAATTAATAATTATTATTTTATTTTATTTGAATGATTTTTCAAATCTTTAAAAAAAAAATATTTGATTTGTTTATCAGAATTACCTGCAAAATTCGCCTCGAAAACCTCTCCCAATTGTTCCTCCACCAATTCCGCCGATCGGACATCCATAAATCTGCTTTCCAGATTCGAGATAAATATAATCCATTACAGGCCTTTTTCCCTTCCACATTTTATGAAAACTGTATAATAAATATCTGAAATAATATTAAAAATAATTTTTTTTGAGATTAAATTATTATTATCTAGTCATTTTTTTAAAATATTTAAGAATAATTGGTTTTTATAGAATTATATTCTCGCACAAAAGGTTAATCACCCATCATGAGATTTATACAATAAAAAATTAATTAATTTTATTATTATTTAAATGTTTAATTATTTATTCATATCACTTTATATGTATATTGTTTTAACCAAAAGGACTTTAAAATGTATACATTTTGTTAACATATACTTATTACAAGGAAATAATAATTTAATATAAATGCACATTTAAAAAAAAACAAATAAATTAAACTATTTCTTAAATCATAAAAGTTATTCTTGCAAGATAAAGAAAATTAATAAATAATAGAAAACATGAAATATTTCTAAAATAAACCTCACCTTTTTTGGATAATTAAGTAAAGCATATAATTAAAATTTTTTTAATAAAAAATAATTTTTAATTACTATAATACCTAATAGCAAGTCCTATTATTGGAATGGTTTGATGAAATTTTGCAACAATTTTTTGTAGACGTCTTTCTTTTGGTTGATGATTTAAGGGAATCTTCCAACCTATTTCAGGTACTTTATTAATGTAATTCCTGCTATTTTCTTCCATTTTCAAATCTTTTCTCTGGTTATTTAGAATAAATAAGAAATAAAATACATTTGTTCAGTTTAAAATGATAAAACCTTTAATAGATAAGATATGAATTGTAAAATTCCAATCACAGATCATCCGTATTCGAATAAATAAAATAAATAAATTTATAAATTCTATGTATAAGAATTATATCCAATATTACCAAAATAAAAAAATTAATAAAAATTTATTTTAACTATAATTTTTTTAATGAGTTATCACAATTACATTTATATATATATATATATATTTGATTGATTATTTTTAATGAAATATTTAAATTTATATAACCATTTTAATTAATTAAAAAACTTAAATCATTGATAAAAATTGAATAGGCTTTTTAATCATAAGTAAAAAAAGCTATAAATATAAATTAGAAATATATATTTTAATATTAAAATATAATTAATAATTCAATTAAATATTTATTTATAAAATTTATTTCTGTTTATAGTGTATTTTATACTTTGTTAATTTGTCAGTTTGAAAATCGTCAAATTAAAAGATTTATCTGTCAAATTCAACTCGTGCTAATATAAATAATAAGATAATTTTAATATTTATAATAAACTATTAAGAATTTGATAATTGTTCAGAACAGTTGTCATTAAATACTTGGACAAATTTTGATTAATAAATCATAAAAAATATTTATAATATATAATGTCATCTAAACAAGGAAGTAGGTTCTTTAATCTTAACATTCTGTACGATTTATAAAATGTATATTAATATTTAATTCTTTTTAAATATTTTAGTATTTGTATAAATTATATTGAATTCAATATTCTCATTAAATTATTGATATTTTAATTTTTTTTTTTTAAAAAAAGAATATTCAAATATATTATATAGAAATAAAAATTAATTAATATTCCTTTATTTTTATTAATTTATATATTATTATTTGATATATATATATTTATAAATAAAATAATTATTACTCTTTAATAACTGGATTAATTTTATCAATTCCAGCGCGTAAAAATTACCGAGGTAGACAACATCAAAGCTCTTCTATTGGAGAACAAGCCAAAGAAACGGTTGAATCTTTAGATACGAATAATCCAGTTATTCAAGCATTCCAACAATATTCAACAGAATTAGATGAAAAACATGATCGCTATGAAAGAATTGTTAAATTAAGCAGAGATATTACAATTGAAAGCAAACGAATTATTTTCTTTTTACATAGCCTCGACAAGTAAGTTATATTATGAAATTATTATTTATATTTATTTTTATTTATTATCCTAATATTGTTCTAGAAAATATTTCATATAATTTTAAATAATAATAAATGAAAAATTTATTGTTTCAGTGAATCTAAAAAAGATTCTATGTTGAAAGAAGCAGAGTCAAGACTCGAAAAATTAGCCTTAACACTTTTCCGAGATATTGCCAATGAATTAATAAATCAAGATTATTGGCAATATTTGCGTGCTTTTACTAGTGGTATGCAAGAATATTTGGAAGCTGTTACATTTCATGCATACCTATCCAATTATAGCAATGAACAGCTTATTTTTCCCGATTGGAATCATGTTCAAAATTCTTTAAGATATCAAACTGAGGAGGGGGAAAATATTTTTACACCCATTACACCAACAGATTATTTATTAGGATTAGCCGACTTCACTGGTGAATTATTAAGAAAATGCATCAATAGTGTTGGTTTGGGAAAAGTCCAAGTTTGTTATGATACATGTAAAATGGTAAATATTTTTTTGAAAATGCAAATATTTAAACATTATTTTTACTATTGCTTTAATTTTTCTATTTATTTTTTTTTTTTTTTTTAAATAATTATTTACTTCTAATTATAATATTATTTTCTTGCTATCTATCTATTTCTGTGGCTCTACGGAACTCGAAAGTTCTTGGCCGCATCAACCACATTTCTCCAAGTCTGCACTCATCCAACTCCTATTTTCTCCCATCTCTCTTATGTCCCTTCCTATATTGTCCACTTCATCCTTGATCTTCCAACCGGTCTCCCCATCAATATATTTTTCCGCCAGTCTTTCCTCTTCCATCTTGCACATAACAGATTTATATTGTTATTTTTTCATATGTTAATATTACAACTCGAATCTAATTCCATTTTTAAACCTCATTCTTTAATTTATAAACTAAGTTATTAAAATTAAAAAAAAACTTTTTTTTCAGGTACGTAATATATATAATGGATTTCTTTCGTTTGGAAATAAAGGATCCAGAGAAATGTATCGTAAAGTTAATGTGCTTCGTCAAAGTTTGTTAAAGATGGAAAATGCTTGCTATACTATTCATGTACGTGGTAGTGAACTTCCTCAACATATGTTGGCTGATGCATTTCAAACCGAAACTATGATTGATGAGACAATTGATGAAGGATATTATTAATAGAATGATTTATATTTGTATGAAATAGAGAAAGATTTTATATATCACAGATTTAATTTGCATATCTATTGAATATCTATTGATATAATTAAAATGTTATATCATATAATGATGATAAATAACTTCATCTGAATAAATAATATATAACCTAATTTGTTAATAATATTTTTTTATAGAAATATATTTCTAATCTAAACTGTGATAAATTAAAACTTTATAACTTATTTTTTTTTATTAACCGATTAAATAAGTTATTAAAAAAAAAGAATTATCAAATATTTATAATTTTTTTACAAATTTTTAAATAAAGAATAAATTTAATAAATAAAAAGTACTTTCTATTTTTCTAAATGATATACCTGCCAGTATCCAAAGCCTGATGTGTTTTCTATAAATTCTAAATTTTACAAAAATCTTTTGTTTATTCAATTAATATTTTTTATTATAAAAATAATAAAAACACAATAAGAATATAGTTTTATTTGTATCAAACGTAATCAATAAATGTCTATAAATATTAATATATATTTAATATCTCAAATATTGAAAGCTTCTTTAAAAAATAAAAACAAAAATTAATATTTATTCTAAAATTAATCTTTTAATTAGTAATCTATATAAAATATAAAAGTGAATTACATATTGAATTATATTCGAAAAAATTAAACTGAGTACTTAACCGGAAGAAGCACTGTAAAATAAAATAATTTTAAAAAATCTATTTGTAAGAATAATTTTTAATTTAATGTCATATGCCTCAGTGTATACAAAAATGAATTTGATATAAACAGATTTATACTAGATTATTGTTTTATTAAACAAATCTGATTATATTTATATTTGTTACTCTAGTCAAACATTTAATTTATAAAAATTAACAATCGGAATTTTTAAGGTAATTTTATATTCTTAAAATTCTGATCTATCTGCTGTTCAATCATTTCAGTCTCCATGACAAGTAGAAAAACTTTCAATTTCATTTGAGTGATAATATCAGGTGGAAATTTCCTCACTGTCTTTGCAATGGTTTTAAAAAACAGGTCTATATCATCCTCCTGTGGTGTTGGCGATAAAAGTTCTTTGTGACTGTTTTGAAAATTTATTGTAGGTTCATTAATTTGGTTTTTTAAAATTATAGAATTTTCATTTAGAGGTTTAAATTCTTGTGCAAGTTGTGTGATATGTAATTTAGGTGTATTTGAAGATGATTCCTCATCAGAATCAACCAATATTTCTTCAGTAACATTTAAGTTTACTTGTGGGTCATCCTTTTTAACAGAATCTAAAAACTTTAAGATATCCAAGTGTGCAAATTTTCTTTTTTTTTTTTTTGAACTCTTTTCTTTTTTCATTTCGAAATAGTGATTTTGGATACTTTCCCATCTTTTCTGACATTCATTTTCTGAAACATTCAAAAAATTATACATGTTATAAAATAAAACAATTATCAATATGAAATATAAGTTTATAATCACTTTTTAAAAATAATGCAAATTTTTGTTATGTTAACAATACTTTAGTAATGTCAACAATAACTTAAAATTTTAATATATTATTAGGTTGAAAATTTTTTGATGAAATGAATAACTAATCAAATTTTTTAATTCCGAGTCAAGTGTTCAAAAATACCCAATAAGAGAACAATTACACTGAAAAGATCCCTCCGTTTAGTAAGATGCCTCTTGCTTGTTGCTACGGAACAAACTGTTTTTGTCATTTAATAAATAGTAATCGTTTGCATTTTAAAATGTCATTTTCACGATATATGGTGACGAAAATAATGATTCTATTAATGAAATTATTTAAAAAAAAATACACCGAAAAATACTTTATCAAATAAGAAATACATTTAGAAATTATTTATGGACTTTTGCAACACCGGAAATTATAAATTAGATGGACTTATTAGATAAACTCATAGGTGATTTATTAGTTATTTTTTAGTTTATTTACAAATTTAAAATCGCAAAAAATTTTCTCACCGAATGTCCCTCGAGCATATTGATAAATATACTTATAATTTTATAACAATTACGTCAAGCATGTTGCTTGGAAACCGCCCGACGCCAAAGGCTATGCTTTCGGATTGTTAAAAAATTATTTCGAATTATCAATGCCCTTGGGACATTACAGCTGATAATTATCCGGTGTTTTTTATCAATGAAAAGTAGCGTTTTGTTTATTAGTTTTATATGTGAAAAAAATTTTCTATGTGTGTCGTAAAACGGTCATATTCGCCATATTCTGCTTTACCATTTCGAGGAAGGATGGAAAGTAGCGATTTCAACGAACTTTTTGGCAAAGGAATAATCAGCGAAAGCCAGTGTAGTGAATGGTTTGCCCTTTTCAAATGGAGGATAAGATAGGAATAGGTCGGCCATAAGATTTTGACGATCAGGCTCTTCTGGCAGCTGTGGAAGAGGACGAGTGCCTGACGACTTCAATATCAATCAATCCATGGAAGTTCGTCGCCTCGAAAAGCTTGGAAAAGTGAGGAAATTCGCTGGATTAGTCCTCCTCGAGCGAGAACAAATGCGAGACAACAAAGCCGATCGCGTTTTTATTGACTTGTTAAATAAAATTTGTTGAAAAAAACGCCGGATAATTATGTATTAACTTAATAAGAAGAATATGTGAGATGATTTTTTAAATTAAAACATCATGATGTAACGAATGTATATTTTAATATATTATAAATATGACAAAGTCACCCCAGGCAGTGTTGCACAACTAAATGGCAACATCTAAGGGATTCCCACTGGCCCTAGATGCCGTTGGCGACTTTTGGCATTCTATTTTCATTCTCTTCTCAGCGTTCTTTATGTAAAGACGCGTGACCTAGTGTTCAAAGGCGATCCTCCATGTTGGATGGATCTTTTGTAACCTTTTGTTTTAATTTAATTTAATGTTCTCAAGTAATCCCATATGTTTGGAGAGAACATCCTTTTATATTTATTCAATTAATCCCTGTAACTGGATTATAATTATATTATTTGTGACTCCCATGGTGGAGAATTTATACAATGATCTCTTTAACTTCTTATAATTATACGTTTATCATTTATAATCGTCTTTAAATTGATTTAACCACTCCTTATTATCCTGTCTCTTCGATTAGCATTACCCTGTGTATAGCAAGGCGCCCATCTAACTCCATCCTCGCTGGACCATTGGAGGAAAGGCAGTTTGGACTCTTCAAGTGCTTGTAATATTCTCCCTCTTCAAGAAAATACCCACCTGCTTACCTGTGGAGACCTATATAAACCCTTTTTCCATTCCATAAAGTCTATTTTTCCCTTCCCTACTTCCCCTCTCCTTTCTTTTATCATATTTTCCCTCCCTTTTCTCCCCCTCTTCCCCTCTCCTTGTAAGGGGCCTACTGGCACCCCGAACGTGGGCCCTCCCCTTACAAATTGGCGCCCACCGTGGGGACCCCTTACAATTGTAAGTATAATTGATTTAACTGTTACAATATGTTTTCAAGCATTTCATTCATTTTATAATATTTTATTTTTTGAAGAAAATAATTTTATTTCTAGTAAAGAAATTAATATTCAATTAGAAGTTATCAAATAAACAGTTATAGCGCGCGTTACAAGCGCCACAATATAAAAGAATAATAAATTAATTAATAGGTAAATATTGAAAGAGATATAGTCAACATTAATTCTCTTAAAATTACAAATAAACTCTAAATTGTACAATAGTTCAGCTGAGAACAAACGGATGCTTCCGAATACAGACAAAATGACACGCATAAAAAATAATTCGGTTAGACAAAGATGATTTTAGATTAAATAAACCATTTATTTGAACCCTTCTAATTTATTAACTAACTTGGTCCCTAACCAAAAAATTAAAAGAGAGACTAGAAACAACACAAAGAGCGATGGTGAGAAGCATCCTAGAAGTGAAAAGGATGGATAGGGTGAAGACAAAGGAGATGTACGGGAAAACTCAGATGAAGGACATTAATATAATTATAAACGGGATAAAATGGAAATGGGCCGGCCACATTGCGAGAACTAAAGATGGACAAAGAGAATAACAGAATGGTACCCAAGAAACCAAGTACGAAAAAAAGGAAGACAGAAAAAAAGATGGAGCGACGATATCATCCAAGTAGCAGGACCGACGTGGAGTAAAGTGGCAGAGGAGAGAACAACATGGGAAATACTGGGAGAGGCCTATGCCCTCAGGGGCCTGGTTCCACATTAGAAGGAGGACTAAAAATTAAATTAATTAAAATTATAATAAATTGTAATAAATATGTAATTGTATGATTGATTGATGAAAATTGTAATTGTCTAAATGTATGTATGTGAGCCAAAATGGGCAAATAAATAAATAAATAAATTTCTTAACTTAATTATAATTTCATATTCATTGTATTTTACATTGAATTTGACAAATGTCAATAATTAAGTTTTTCTAAAATAAAAACTTTTTTTTTTTGTTTCTAGTTGGTTTTAAGGGTAAGGGAATGTCATGATTCTTTTGAAACGCTTGGTTGAAAGTTTTACAATTTTGTTATTTTGTGATAAATAATAATTATTAAAATAATTTATAATGTAGGAATTTACAATGAACTCATTCATATAGAAATATACAATCAATTTGATTAGACTAATACTGTTTTAATTCAAAAATAATTTTTTTCCTATATTTCAAATTCAATAAAATTCTTTCAAATAATTTAGGCATATGTTATTTTGATTAATTTGATTTTATATGAAATTTCATATACATGATCTATTATATCATTATACTAATTTGTTCACAATAACTGTTGATTTGGACATTTTTACCGACCGACGATAGTAAGGGAGGTATTGTTTTCACACCAAATTTCACATGTGGAGATTTTTACATATCTCCACGAATCATGCATTTTCTTAACAGAAAAAAGTATTTTTAGCATGATGTCTGTCCGTCCGTCCGTCCGTCCGTCCGCACTGAATATTATTTAGTTAAATAACTTACTTGTTTTGTTAACAATTTTTCCAATTTCCGCCCAAATAAATTCTTTTTTTATAACATTTTTAAATTCAGGATTATATATATCCCACAAACATGGATTGCCACTTATTGTTAAAATCATCATTTCATCCTCCTGTAAAGTGAAATCTCTCTGTTGTCTCTTTGGTGGCATTTTATATGAAGATAGACTTTAGGAGTAGTTTCTAACACACAAAAATGATAAAATAACACTCGGAAAAACGACCAAGCTTACTCAACAAGCAATGGTGTGGTCTCGAAGAACAAAGAAGAATAGTTAAGTATTATTTATTATAAATACAAAGTAATAAGTCGAGAACGAATTATAATACATTTTAATATACAAAGACTATGTTTGGAAAAAATCAACAAATCCAATTATCAATATTTCAGAGTGTCAATTTTATTTTATTTTTATTAATCTTCAATATTATTAATTTTATTTTTATCAAAAGACAACACATTATTAAATAGTGAATATTTACATCAGTTTGTGTATGTATTTAAATTAAACTAAACTACCCTAAATCAAATTTCAGTTTCACAATACATAAGTAATTGATTTCGCTTTTAATTTAGAAAAATTATTCTTCTGAAATCTTAGTGAAACTCATTAAAAAATTGTAAGATGAATTTAATTTTATGTGAAATTTAAAACTTAAATTGTAAAATAAATAAATTGATAATTCATATAATCTTATAAATAAAAATGAATCGCAAAAAGTTTGTAATTGCATCACTCAATAACGCCTGGACCAATTTTGACAATTCTTTTTTTAAAATGTTCGTTGAAGTCCAATGATGGTTATTATGGCGAGAAAAAATCGAATAATTGCCGGGAAAACCCTAAAAACAGCCCTTTTCTTTACATCTTATATATGAGATTTTATAAATGTATATAGGATATTGTTTGTACTCCTATTGTTTTAAAAAAAAAGGTCAATTCACATGATTAATAATTGTATAAAACTGCTATATATAGAATTTCAGCTTGATTGAATTGCTGAAAGTACCAGAATTAGTTTTTTAACACTGCAAATCTCACGCGCCAACACGTGCCATGGTGCCATCAATAAAAAGCCAAACATGCGCTGGTTTAATAATTATTATTTATAATTTATAATTAATTAAATTTAATTTAAATATAATATATTATGTTATTTAATCCAATTCAAATTGCGAGATAGTCGAGTGGAGACACTCCAGCTTATTTTCTCTAGGGGACATATATAAAAAGGACCTTTTCTCTATGCCATGTGAGGGGAATTAAAATTATCAATACATTCTGTTTCGATTAAATGGTATTATATAAGACATTTAAATTTTTTTTTTTAATCTAAAAGTGAGAATTAAATAAAAGTAAATTCAATTGAATTAAGTATATTCCTTCAAGTCTGATGGGAGGATCCAAAATAATTGAACAATCATGCTATACAAATTAGAGAAAGAGAAAGAATAACATAACATAACATAACATAAATATAATTATTTGTATTAACTAATAATAATAAAAATATAATAATAATACCTATTAATAAATTTTACTACAAATTAATTACCTATCAAAATTTATTTAGTTATATTTTACAAATCTTATATATAAAATTCTCGTGTCACAAAACTTTGAAATGATACTCCTCCGAAACGGCTGGACCGATTCTTACGAAATTTATTATGCATATTTAGTAGGTCTCAGGTAAGAGCTTTCTCTTCCTTGGGAAAACCCATCCCCAGCGTCGACTATCTATATATATATATAAACAATACCTCCCTTACTATCGGTCGGTAAAAAAGGTTTTTGTCTGCACATTGCTCTGAATTTAAAAATTATTGTAAATTTCTCTTTTTTGATATGATATTAATAAAAAATAATCTTAAATTGTTTATAGAATTAAAAATTAGAATATTTGAATTTTTTTAAATTTTAACACATGTAATCAATCATATGCATAACGAATGGAAAATTTTGAAAATCAACTTGGTATTAAATTCAGGAAAAATACTGATATATAGAATATAATAGACCATTCGAATATAATTTAAAACTATTTCTCTCCTTCTATTTTAAATTTAAAAAAACGGAGTGTTAAGAAATTAAGATGCCTGGATAGGTAAATGGGCTGGAAGAGGAGACAATTTATAATTTTCTTCTAATTCAGATTGAAATTAATAGTGATAAGAAAAAATATTTAGTAACAAAATCTTAATATACAAAATGTAGAATTTGAATATACAGAAAAATTGAATGTAATCACGAAGGATAATAATATTTAAGAAGAATTTAAATCGAGGTTGAAATCGGGAAACGCCTGTTATCATGCAGTAAAGAGGCTTATCTCATCAAAATTATTATCAAAAGGAATCAAAATTAAAATATATAAACCAATTATTTTGCCTATTGTATTATATGGGTGGGACGCATGGTCTATGACCCTGGGGGATGAGAGTAGATTCAGAGTATTTGAGAATAGGATTCTTTCCAGCATTTATTGGCCAAAGAAAGATGAGGTCACCGGGAAATGGCGGAGACTGCATAACGAGGAATGGCATGACCTCTATGCATCTTCAGAAATAGTTAGGGTTATAAAAGCGAAAAAGCTGCGATAGGCAGGGGACATGGCTAGAATGGGAGAGGAAAAAGATATTGGATTGGAAAACGGTGCGGAGACCGATTGGAAAACGTCCGCTTGGAAGACCAAGGACGCGTAGGAATGGACGTAAGAGAGATGGGACAAGGGCTCAGAATAGGGACACTTGGAGAAATGTGGTTGCTGCGGCCAAGAACTTTCGAGTTCCTTAGAGTCACAGAGATAGAGATAGATAGATATAACATATACAATAATAATATATATAATTAATTTACTGATTAAATTAAAATATATTTTAAATAAGAACACAAAAAGAAATGAATGTTTTATGTAATATACTGATTGAAACAAAATGGATGAAAACCTTTTAATACTCTTAACCAAATACTATGTACCACTCGGGGGGTACAGGGGGCGGAGCCCCCGTCTAGGTGTGGAGAGCGCCGAAGGCGCTCGGAGCAGCTAGTATTATAATAAAAATAACCAGATTTATCAAACTACTCTTGAACATTAATTAGCTATTATTTCTGGAATAAAAAATAAGTTAATAACTTTATATAAATATATTTTTATTTAACATAAATTTTTGGTATTTAATATATATTTATTTGTTTATTATCATATCAGAATATAATTTTATTGTTTTCAAGAATTTGAAAATGGTGCTTAAATTTTAATACATTTGATTGACATTTGAAAAACAATCTGCCATTCGTGTCATTTGTAATGTAAATACATGTGATGAAATAACAATAAATAATTTTATATATTTATTTAATGAAAATTTGTTATAATGAGTAATAATCAAGAGATTTTAGAAAATGCTAATAAAATATTGGACTCTCTTTTAGAAAATCCATACAAATATCATTGGGATAAGATCAAATTATCATTTAAACGTTTAATAAAAGAATTGAAAGAAAACCAAACAGAAAAGTGTGAATTATTAGAACAAATTATTAAAAAGGCAAATTTATGTGAAAAACAATCAAACAAATTTATATATGATATTTTAAAAAACTCCGATAAGTTAAATGAAATAGTATTTAAAAAACAAAGGAAATATTATAATGAAGAAGATTTTATTAAATTTATTAATATTGAAAATAATTCACAAACATTGAATTTTGGTTTGGATTGTGGAAGTCTAGCAAATATTTTCAGAAGAGATTCTTCAGAATCCGATTCTGATGATATGGATGATGACAAGAATCATGATACTACACAACTTTCAAAAAAATGCAATAAGAGAAAAATTAATCTTATTTCAAAAACAAACAAATTGAATTCATCTAAAATAACTGGAGCTCTGACTAGAGAAAAGTCTTCTGTATTAAATAAAAAAACAATAAGTAAGTTCTATACACTTAAATTAGTTTTATACTTTTTTATTACCTATGATTCTATTTTTTCCCGTTTGATCTAATTGTTTTTCTTATATAATTATTTAGTTATTATTTCATTATCTATTAATTTAGATTATATATGTGATTGATTTTTAATTGAGTAAAAATTTCTTTTGCAATAAATTAAATGATTTTTTTCTATAGTTTTATATGAGAAATTTTCATACAAAATAATCGATGAAGAAAAAAAAATTTCATAATCATAATTATTATGATATAACATTATTACTTTTGTTACTATTGAAGATAGTTTGATTTTTTTATAAATTTATTTAATCTAAATATTGTTCCATTATTTAAAAATTTATTACAGGTACATATGAATAATTTTAGAAAACTAAATAAAATTTAAAATTATAATTTACTTTAAATGTTTCACATTTACATAGATTTATTTCTACATCTGAATTTTTAGATTTTATTTATTTTCTATTTCTGTTTCAGATAAATCTATTCAGTCCGATGATTCATTGGAAACTAAAAATATGTCTACGTCTTCAGAAAGTTCGGCAAATAAGGGGAAATCCTCTCATAATTTAAATCAAGATAAAATTACTAGGAAATCTGAATGTGAAAGACAATTATGGTTTAAAAACACTCATCATAACAAAAAATCTCCACACCAAGATTGTAATCAACCATCAAAATGCAAAGAATTTAATACTGGTCTATCAATGAATATCAACCGTTTATCACAAAGTCAACAAATGACATTAGAAACGCCTCATTTTGAACTTATAGAGTCTCAGGATGTTATTAAGCAAATCCAAAATTTGAGTGATGATAGAATTCAAAATCTTAATTCTTCCGATGATGAAAGCTGCCCGCAATTAAAGATTGTGAATGGGAAAAGAAGAAAAATTCAAGGAAGTGATGACGATGATGATGATTCATTAGAAAGTTTAGATATCTCACAAAGTCAAAGTAATAATATAAAAACCCCTCAAAATAAATATATTGTATCACAAGAAATCATTAATCATGTAAAAAACAAGAATAAAATTATTAATTCCAAACAACAAGAAAAGAATGAAAATCATGAATTGTTTAAAGATGAAACTGATCCTGTTCTAATCAGAAAGAATCAAATAAGAAAAATAAAAAATAAACCAAACGATGACGATGATAAATCTAGAGAAAATTTAGAGGATGAACCATTAAATGAAAAAATGACATTAGAAACACCTCATTTTGAACCTATAGAGTCACAAGATGTTGTTAACCAAATCCAAAATCTGAGTAATGATAGAATTCAAAATCTTAATTCTTCCGATGATGATAGCTGCCCCCAATTAAAGATTGTGAATGAGAAAAGAAGAAAAATTCAAGGAAGTGATGACGATGATGATGAATCATTAGAAAGTTTAGATATGTCACAAAGTCAAAGTATTTGTATAGAATCACAAGAAATTATTAAACATGTAAAAAAGCAAAGTATTATAACTAATTCTAAAGTGAATGAACATCGAGAAGAGAATGAAAATCATGAATTATCTAAAGATGAAACAAGTCCTCTTCTAACACAGAAGAAGCAATCAACAAAAAGAAAAAAGAAACCAAATGATGATAATGAACCATTAAATGAAAAAATGACATTAGAAACGCCTCATTTTGAACTTATAGAGTCTCAGGATGTTATTAAGCAAATCCAAAATTTGAGTGATGATAGAATTCAAAATCTTAATTCTTCCGATGATGAAAGCTGCCCGCAATTAAAGATTGTGAATGGGAAAAGAAGAAAAATTCAAGGAAGTGATGACGATGATGATGATTCATTAGAAAGTTTAGATATGTCACAAAGTCAAAGTATTTGTATAGAATCACAAGAAATTATTAAACATGTAAAAAAGCAAAGTAATATAAATAATTCTGAAAAGAATGATAATCAGAAAGTGAATGAAAATCCTGAATTAACTGAAGATGAAACATATTCTGATCTAACGAAAAATAAAAAATCAACAACAACAAATAATAAACCAAATGATGATTATGAATCAATAGAAAATTCCGAAGATATTCCTGAAAGTGAAAATACGATCAAAGAAATTTTACTTATGGAGTTTCAGGGGAATGAAAATACAGAACAAAATATTGTTGAAGAAAATGAAGAGCAAATTATCAATGAATCCCATAGTATGGATTCGCCATCGAATGAATATATCATATATCCAAATTAGTTTGTGATTCCAATTAATTTAATTATAAATATTTTTTTATAATATACACATAAATAAATAATATATTTTAAATAAATTTACCAATTTGTATATATTTATTTATATTAGATTGTTAAAAAAATTATTACTAAACAATGTTTAATTTTTTTTATAAAATAATTAATAAATGTTATAAATTGATTTCCTTTTTTGTTTTTATTTGAATTAGAACCATTAAATATTTTAAAATTGATCATTTATTATAATTACGGATTTTAAAAATCCAAACCGAAATACTAATACAAAGAATATTTTATAAAAAAAAAGTTACACACACATACATAGATTAAAATACAATAAAATATATACAAAATATTTTTTAAGACAATATAAATATATTTATTTATTGTTTTATGGAAAATTAAAAATTACAAACTAAAATTTCAAATTTTTGGAAAAAAAAATAATAGAATTAAATTATATACCTAACTATAATCAAAGAAAGAATCAAAAATAATTTTTAGTCTGCATTATTAAGACTTTTTTCATCTGAATGAATGAATAAATGTGTTTTTAAAGTTGATTTTAGATTAAATTTTTTTTACAATAATTACATTCTAAGGCTTATCTACCTTTATGAATTAATAAATGTACATTTAAATTAGATTTATCATTAAATTTCTTTTTACAATAATTACATTCAAAAGGCTTTTCTCCTGTATGAATTAATAAATGTCTATCTAAACTTGATTTCCGATTAAATTTCTTTTTACAATAATTACATTCAAAAGATTTTTCTCCTGTATGAATTAATAAATGTCTATCTAAACTTGATTTCCGATTAAATATCTTTTTACAATAGTTACATTCAAAAGCCTTTTCACCAGTATGAATTAGTAAATGTGTGTCTAAACTTGATTTCACAATAAATTTCTTGTTACAATAATTACATTCAAAAGACTTTTCACCAGTATGAATTAGTAAATGAGTATTTAAAGTTGATTTCATATAAAATTTCTTGTTACAATAATTACAATCAAAAGATTTTTCTCCTGTATGAATTAATAAATGTGTCTTTAAAATTGATTTCTTATTAAATTTCTTTTTACAATAGTTACATTCAAAAGATTTTTCTCCTGTATGAATTAGTAAATGAGTATTTAAATTTGCTTTTACATTAAATTTCTTGGTACAATAGTTACATTCAAAAGGTTTTTCTCCTGTATGAATTAGTAAATGAGTATTTAAATTTGCTTTCTGATTAAATTTCTTTTTACAATAGTTACATTCAAAACACTTTTCACCAGTATGAATTAGTAAATGAGTATTTAAATTTGATTTCATATTAAATTTCTTGTTACAATAATTACATTCAAAAGATTTTTCTCCTGTATGAATTAATAAATGCGTCTTTAAACTTGATTTCTGATTAAATTTCTTGTTACAATAGTTACATTCAAAAGGTTTTTCTCCTGTATGAATTAGTAAATGAGTATTTAAATTTGCTTTCTTATTAAATTTCTTTTTACAATAATTACATTCAAAAGGCTTTTCACCAGTATGTATTAATAAATGAGAATTTAAATGTGATTTCAGATTAAATTTCTTTTCACAATAATTACATTCAAATGGCTTTTCACCTGTATGAATTAATAAATGGTCATTTAAATGTGATTTACGGCTAAATTTCTTTTCACAATAATTACATTCAAATGGCTTTTCTCCTTTATGAATCAATAAATGTGATTTTAAATTCACATTAAGATTAAATGTTTCTTTACAATATTTACTTTCAAAATATTTTTCACTTTTATGATTAAAATTAGTATTATCTTCATATTTGTTGTCTACTCTGGTGTGCATCTCATTTTCCATTGAATCATTTTTTAATTTTATTTGATTTTTTAATAATGAACATATATTCCTATGAATACATTTTTTTAAATGTTTCAATAAAAATTCTTCATTTATAAAATTAATATGACAATATCCACAGCTAACCAATGGCCCTAAAAATAAAATTGATTTTCAATATATTAAAAAATTATATTATTATTATTTTATACATATTATTTAAACTTACCTATATATATTGGATATTTTATGTCTTTAGAATGAATATCCATTATTTATGAAAAAATCAATAATGTTATTACACCAAAAGTTTATAATATGTTACTAATTGCGACACTTTTCTTTTTAATCATTTATTTGAATCTTGAATAATTATTCGAATTTATAATATTATCTAAATAACATACCACCCACACCCGTTTGATACAGATGGTCAATAAAATCATAACAGACAACAGCAGGAGGGTATCAGCTCAATGGGACCGGTGTAACTCGAACACCAGATGGCGTTACATGAAAAAACTCGACTCTTCAGGCGTCCAATAGATGGCACCGCAAAAAAAATGACCAAAGATCACCCCCTCCCACAGGCCTTCCGAATTCCCTGCAATTATTTGAATATCAAACTCGACATACCATCCGTACATAGAGTATCCGTGCACATAATATTCGAAACAAACCCAGCATAAATATAAATATAAATTTTATTTAACATTTAACACAAATAACATTGAAAAATTTATTATAAATTGTTTGATAAATAATTTAAATTACATTGTAACAAATCAAATATCAAAGTTAAATTATTTAATATTTGATAAATAAATACAAATTTCACAGCAATATAGAAATTCACAATAAGCACTATTAAATCAAATATATTCACATACTCCTCTCAGTATATCTTTTATCGTTTTTCACATGTTTAAAAATTGCATAAAACTGCTATATTTAGTATTTCAGCTTGGTTGAATCGCTAAAAGTACCGGAATTAATTTTTTAGCACGTTGACTAACAATCACGCGCCAGCATGTGACCAGATGCCCTCAACAAAGAGCCAAACTCGCGCTGGTTTAATAAATACTATTTATTAATTTTAATTTATAATTTCATTTAAATATAATATATATGTGTTAATTTATCCAATTGGAATTTGCATGATAGCCGACCGGAGACATCCCACATTTTTTTCATTTATAAATTTACACAAATGTTCGTAATTCAGTTTTTTGATAAACTTTGATGATTAAAAATGCGTTGGATTATTTATTCTTAGTTAATCAATGATTTATGGATTTCTTGTGATCTTTTTAAATAGTATCTTTTTGGAAATAGAAATGATTATTTATTTATTTATAAATTTCCTTCTCACTAAGAACAATTCTTATGTGTTTCTCTCGTTTCAAATATTGGCATTGAAGAAAATTTTTAATCCATACATATTAAATATTAACAAGAACATTATTCGTTTATTTTATTTATGTAAATTACATAAAAGTAGGTGAAGTTTTCTGTTAATTTAAATTATTTATTTGGATATTTGAAAAAAGCATATTTTATTTCTGTAATGCTAATTTTATATCTCAATAAATAATTTTTAAATTCACAATATTCATACAAAAAAATTTAAAAATGCCCCTCTCTCCGGTCGGTAAAAACGCTCCCACATGTCCAACCTGTTTGCCATCCTTGCCATCACTTGCCATCACTAAGGGTGAGAAAAAAATAGCATTGAGTGATCCCCACAGAGCATCCGTATCAGAGGGGATCACTCAATGCTATTTTTTTCTCACCCTTAGTGCTGGCAGGTGCTGGTGAGAAGGAAATTTATAAATAAATAATCATTTCTATTTCCAAAAAGATACTATTTAAAAAGATCACAAGAAATCCATAAATCATTGATTAACTAAGAATAATTAATCCAACGCATTTTTAATCATCTAAGTTTATCAAAAAACTGAATTACGAACATTTGGGTAAATTTATAAATGAAAAAAATGTGGGATGTCTCCGGTCGGCTATCATGCAAATTCCGATTGGATAAATTAACACATATATATTGTATTTAAATGAAATTATAAATTAAAATTAATAAATAGTATTTATTAAACCAGCGCGAGTTTGGCTCTTTGTTGAGGGCATCTGGTCACATGCTGGCGCGTGATTGTTAGTCAACGTGCTAAAAAATTAATTCCGGTACTTTTAGCGATTCAACCAAGCTGAAATTCTATATATATAGCAGTTTTATGCAATTTTTAAACATGTGTGAAAAACTATAAAAGATATACTGAGAGGAGTACGTGAATATATTTGATTTAATAGTGCTTATTGTGAATTTCTATATTGCTGTGAAATTTGTATTTATTTATCAAATATTAAATAATTTAACTTTGGTTTTTGATTTGTTACAATGTAATTTTAATTATTTATCAAACAATTTATAATAAATTTTTCAATTTTATTTGTGTTAAATGTTAAATAAAATTTATATTTATATTTATGCTGGGTTTGTTTCGAATATTATGTGCACGGATACTCTATGTACGGATGGTATGTCGAGTTTGATATTCAAATAATTGCAGGGAATTCGGAAGGCCTGTGGGAGGGGGTGATCTTTGGTCATTTTTATTTGCGGTGACATCTATTGGACGCCTGAAGAGTCGACTTTTTTCATGTAACGCCATCTGGTGTTCGAGTTACACCGGTCCCATTGAGCCGATACCCCCCTGGTGATCCCCTCTGATACGGATGCTCTGTGTCAGAGGGCCACCTGGGGCCACCGGGCGGTCACACAATGTTAAATTCGTGAAACAGCGTATGGCGCTACTAAAAAGTGGCCCCTATATGAACTAATTGATGTAAAAAAACCGGCCTGGCACCATTTTTAAAATCCATTTTGAATCATTTGAATGAGAGAAGCGGGAGGAATGAAAAAATTATGAAATTTTTCAGTTGAGTGAAAAATTATTTATTTAGAGCTAAAACTCACATTTCAGAAATAAATTTTTTTTTTTTTTTCAGAAAATTGCTGAAATGTTGGTCTTATACCCAAATAAATAATTTTTCACTTAACTGAAAAATTTCATAATTTGCATGTCTAGAAGAAAAGAATAATGTTGTATGTGACATATTTATTTGAAAATAGATTATTACAAAATATCATTAACAATAATGATGTGTATCTCATTTGTAAACAAATCTTTTATACATATTTTTCTTTAAACATATTATATTAAATTTCTCACTTTTTTAAAAATTACACAATTTTTCAATTATATAAATTGCACATCTAAAATGAAAAGAATAATTTTCTATGTAACCTATTTATTTAATAAATAGATTATTATTGTGACATGTTTTTAAACAAAATTAAAAAAAATTTATAAAATTTATACAACTGAGGTGTATATTCCTGTTTTCCCAACCTTGGATATTCCATTATTAAATATCACAAAACCTACCATCTTGATTTATATTCAAGGGTTAATTAATTTCTTCTTTTCAGGTGTGTAGAAATCATAATCATTAAAATGAAGTTTGCATACACGATATTTTAGCAGACTATTATACTTATTATTATTATTATTATTATACTCGTTGGCAACCAGAACAAGTGTCCTCGTTCTTCTCCAGGTAGAGAATTTGTAACACAATTCTTATGAATACAATCTAAAAACTGCAAAATCAAAAATTTATTTATATGTACATATATTATATAACTTTATCAATATCAATAATAGTAAAATTATATTAATTATACTTACTTTATTATTATTCATATTGATCGCAATTGGAGGGTGTTGGATCAGTCAGATAATATAATATTTACAATTGTTTCAAATTGTTTAGATTTTTTTTTTTTATAGTGGGGAAATGCATTTACGCATGCATTTGCGAGAGGGACTAACCCTCTAGGAGGGACTACCGAATAAAACCCCACCCTTTCAACCCTCTCCTCCCCGGAATCCGCCGGTAGGCATTACTTCGTGAAAGGCGGTGTTTAATTGTTGATGTTTTTTATATCCTCTTCTTTGGTCTTCATTATTTTCCTGAGCATATTGGTGACAATTTGCCAGTCTTGTCTTGACCTCAGCAAAAGGTCAGCTACATTCTCTTTTATTATTTGGCTACCACATCTCCTTCTATCTTCATCTCTTATTTGGGTAAATCTCAGGCAATGGAATATTGAGTGTTCGGGGGAGTCTTCCTCTTCACAATACCAGCATTGGTTTGTTCCTCTTTTGTTCATCCTGTTTAAGTATGAGCCAAATACCCCATGTCCGGTAATTGCCTGGGTGACATAAAAATCCACGTTTCCCCATTTCCTGTTGATCCAAGTGTGGATGTTTTTTAAGAATACCTTAGCCCACCCGTTATAATATTGCCATTGTTCCTCCCATGCTATGATCATCAGTTTTTTTGCCTCTTCCTTGTATAGTCGTCCCCTCCTGTATAAGGCAACTCTCTCTTCAACCTTTAGTTTAATCGGCAGTAAGCCCGCGATTGCTAAAGCTGCCATTGTTGATATAGTTTTATATCCGGATATGATTCTTAAGGCCATTCTTCTGTTAATGCGCTCCAATAATTTCTCATAATGCTTGAACCGCAAAACATGTGCCCAGATTGGAGCACGGTATAGAATTATGGAGGAAACTGCGTTTGCTAAACTTTGTCTTTTTTTGGCACTAGGACCTCCTATATTAGATGTTATTCTAGCTAATGCCATATACATTTTATTAGCTTTTGCGCAGGTCTGGCGAATGTGTGTAGTCATTTTAACATCTTTATATCTCGATATGTAGGCCCAAATATTTGATCGACTTCGTGCTCTTTATTATAACTCCTTCTATTTTGATGACTATTTCTTGTAGTTTTCTTCTTCCATTCAACAGGACTAATTCCGTCTTTTTGGGAGCAAGCTTAATTCCCATCTCTGACATATGAGATGTTATTTTTATAGACGCATATTGGCTGAGTTCTTCAAGCATTGTTTTAGTTTTGGCAGATACTATAACTGCCAAATCATCAGCGTAGGCGACCAGAGTTACTCCCTGGTGTATCTTCATACGTAATATTGAGTCGAAGAAAATGTTCCACAAAGTCGGTCCCAATATACAACCCTGTGGAACACCGCAGGTAGTACGTACGGTTTTACCATTAGATGTTCGAGTAAACCGATCCGTCAGATAAGATTGCATTATCCTGATCAGGTAGTTACTAATTTTAGCCCTCTTCAGAGGGTCGATAATTTTTTGCCAAGGAGCTGAATTAAAGGCATTTTCTATGTCGAGGGTAATCATTGAACAGAATTCTTGATTTTTATATGCCTTGTATGTTATTTCTTCAGGAATTTTCATTATTTGTGACACTATACTACCTTATTATTGCAACAAGAAATTTAATTGGAAATCATTTTTAAATAATCATTTAATAATTCATACAGGTGAAAAGCCTTTTGAATGTAATTATTGTAAAAAGAAATTTAATAAGAAAGCAAATTTAAATACTCATTTACTAATTCATACAGGAGAAAAACCTTTTGAATGTAACTATTGTAACAAGAAATTTAATCAGAAATCAAGTTTAAAGACGCATTTATTAATTCATACAGGAGAAAAATCTTTTGAATGTAATTATTGTAACAAGAAATTTAATATGAAATCAACTTTAAATACTCATTTACTAATTCATACAGGAGAAAAACCTTTTGAATGTAACTATTGTAAAAAGAAATTTAATAAGAAATCAATTTTAAAGACACATTTATTAATTCATACAGGAGAAAAATCTTTTGATTGTAATTATTGTAACAAGAAATTTTATATGAAATCAACTTTAAATACTCATTTACTAATTCATACTGGTGAAAAGTCTTTTGAATGTAATTATTGTAACAAGAAATTTATTGTGAAATCAAGTTTAGACACACATTTACTAATTCATACTGGTGAAAAGGCTTTTGAATGTAACTATTGTAAAAAGATATTTAATCGGAAATCAAGTTTAGATAGACATTTATTAATTCATACAGGAGAAAAATCTTTTGAATGTAATTATTGTAAAAAGAAATTTAATCGGAAATCAAGTTTAGATAGACATTTATTAATTCATACAGGAGAAAAGCCTTTTGAATGTAATTATTGTAAAAAGAAATTTAATGATAAATCTAATTTAAATGTACATTTATTAATTCATAAAGGTAGATAAGCCTTAGAATGTAATTATTGTAAAAAGAAATTTAATCTAAAATCAACTTTAAAAACACATTTATTCATTCATTCAGATGAAAAAAGTCTTAATAATGCAGACTAAAAATTATTTTTGATTCTTTCTTTGATTATAGTTAGGTATATAATTTAATTCTATTATTTTTTTTTCCAAAAATTTGAAATTTTAGTTTGTAATTTTTAATTTTCAATAAAACAATAAATAAATATATTTATATTGTCTTAAAAAATATTTTGTATATATTTTATTGTATTGTAATCTATGTATGTGTGTGTAACTTTTTTTTTTATAAAATATTCTTTGTATTAGTATTTCGGTTTTGATTTTTAAAATCCGTAATTATAATAAATGATCAATTTTAAAATATTTAATGGTTCTAATTCAAATAAAAACAAAAAAGGAAATCAATTTATAACATTTATTAATTATTTTATAAAAAAAATTAAACATTGTTTAGTAATAATTTTTTTAACAATCTAATATAAATAAATATATACAAATTGGTAAATTTATTTAAAATATATTATTTATTTATGTGTATATTATAAAAAAATATTTATAATTAAATTAATTGGAATCACAAACTAATTTGGATATATGATATATTCATTCGATGGCGAATCCATACTATGGGATTCATTGATAATTTGCTCTTCATTTTCTTCAACAATATTTTGTTCTGTATTTTCATTCCCCTGAAACTCCATAAGTAAAATTTCTTTGATCGTATTTTCACTTTCAGGAATATCTTCGGAATTTTCTATTGATTCATAATCATCATTTGGTTTATTATTTGTTGTTGTTGATTTTTTATTTTTCGTTAGATCAGAATATGTTTCATCTTCAGTTAATTCAGGATTTTCATTCACTTTCTGATTATCATTCTTTTCAGAATTATTTATATTACTTTGCTTTTTTACATGTTTAATAATTTCTTGTGATTCTATACAAATACTTTGACTTTGTGACATATCTAAACTTTCTAATGAATCATCATCATCGTCATCACTTCCTTGAATTTTTCTTCTTTTCCCATTCACAATCTTTAATTGCGGGCAGCTTTCATCATCGGAAGAATTAAGATTTTGAATTCTATCATCACTCAAATTTTGGATTTGCTTAATAACATCCTGAGACTCTATAAGTTCAAAATGAGGCGTTTCTAATGTCATTTTTTCATTTAATGGTTCATTATCATCATTTGGTTTCTTTTTTCTTTTTGTTGATTGCTTCTTCTGTGTTAGAAGAGGACTTGTTTCATCTTTAGATAATTCATGATTTTCATTCTCTTCTCGATGTTCATTCACTTTAGAATTAGTTATAATACTTTGCTTTTTTACATGTTTAATAATTTCTTGTGATTCTATACAAATACTTTGACTTTGTGACATATCTAAACTTTCTAATGATTCATCATCATCGTCATCACTTCCTTCAATTTTTATAAAAAAATCAAACTATCTTCAATAGTAACAAAAGTAATAATGTTATATCATATTGTATTAATATTTTTTTTATATTTAAAATATTTTAAAATTTTTTATTTAATTTCGAAATAAAATTAAAAATATATATTTTAATAATATTTTATAATTATAAATTACGATATATATTTATCATTCTTCTAATAAAAAAAAAAATATTCATGCACTTAGAAACATACCTAATAACCCCAAGTTCCATTTTAATCAGATTGATGCAATGATGCAACATTTAATAATTGTAATAAATAATTAAAGAATTGTATATCAGCTCGGTGTCCCAAGTATTAATATTACCAGCCAAACCCAATAATAATGAATTTTTTTTTTAACTTAATTACCGAGCCGAGGCTCGGGGTCCCGGTATGATCTTAATATATTGTGAGAATTAGATAAATAATGTAGAGAGAGAAAAAAATATTTAAAAATAGATATTTATTTAAATGAAATAAAATTATTTAATTTACAGAATTAAAATGTCTATAATAATGTCTAAACATTTTTTCTTTATAATTTTACATTATAATAATACTAATTACAGTAGTTATAATATATGGGGAATTTTCAACTTTGACTGCCGATTTGACCATGTTCCCAAACGAATTTTAAAAAACCAAGACCACTTTACTATTACACATTTTAAGCTCTAATCGAATCCAAAATCAAAATTTAAAAAATCGAAAAACAGACACACAGATATATAGATTTTATAAATGAACATTTATACAATTTATTTTAATTAATTTGAAACATTTTAGGAAACAAATTTTTAATGGGTCATTTTTAGAAATCCCATTTAACAATTATAATAAATAATTAAAAAATTGTAAAATTTTTAAAGTATATAAAAATAAATTGTATAAATTGGTTAAAGGGCCGAGTAATAGTTCGGTGTCCCAGGTATATATTTTATATTAACACGTCATATATAAATTTGTTTGATTGTTTTTCACATAAATTTGCCTTTTTAATAATTTGTTCTAATAATTCACACTTTTCTGTTTGGTTTTCTTTCAATTCTTTTATTAAACGTTTAAATGATAATTTGATCTTATCCCAATGATATTTGTATGGATTTTCTAAAAGAGAGTCCAATATTTTATTAGCATTTTCTAAAATCTCTTGATTATTACTCATTATAACAAATTTTCTTTAATTTACCATTCTAAGTTTCGTATGTTAATACTATTTCTCTCTGCTACTAAATATTTGGTTTTAATTTAATTTAATTAACGCAATAAATTAATTGCTCAGTATTTTAATACATTTTTGCTCAGTAAAAATCTCCATATGACCAGTATTTTATTGTTTTTTGCACGGTCATTAATTCATGCTCTTTAAAATAAATAAAATCGTTCAATATTTGATGATCAGTATAAATATCACTGATTTCACAGTAAAAATCACTAAATGCTCAGTAAATATCATTGACTGTACAGTATAAATCACGGAATGCACAGTAAATTTTCTGCATTATAATATTGATGAATTCCTCCATTGTATTTAATTATTTAAATATATAAATTAAATATATTTATTTCTGGTATTATATCGCTCAATAAAATAATGAATTAGTTATTATTTACTTTTTTATCTGGATTTGTAATTTAATTTAATTTTGAAATATTGATACAAAGAAAATATTTCGGCTCACAAAAATTTTCGGTGGTTCTAAAACAAAATATGTGAAATTAGGATATCACTTTTACCGGTACTTACAAGGCAATATGTATTGTAAGTATTGGCTTGTTGCAAAAGTGCTTCAGAAATTAAAAACTCCTGTTGCAGGCATCGGGAGTTTTGGAAGAGCAATGAAATGTAATATTCAAATCCTAGTAGAGCGGTATCCACATTTACTTACTGTGTATCTACTCTGCGTTAAAATTATGTTCCGCTCGAAGTACCTCACCCTTTCCTCAACGGCCATCAAAAAAGCACTAATTATTCAATAAGTTTCTTATTTTTTTTTTTATATTTTTCAATTTTATTTTTGTTTAATGTAAAACAATGTATATTTTAGTCACAAATATAACAATATTTAATAATATATTATTTATATTTAATTTACATTTATATTATTATATTATTTTTATTATCTATTTTAGCCACTCTATAAAATATTAGTTACTGCCAGCATTCTCATGGTGGCGCCAAAAACTTTGTTTCATCGAGAACAATAGAGTTTAGCAGTCTGTTAGGTGGTCTGTGGTTCGGATCTCGAATTTGTATGCACGAGGTAGTCTTAAATTGTTATAATTTTAAATAGATATTTTTAATTAGTTTAAATAGATTTGGATAAATATATATATTATATAGTTAAATTTATATATTTAAATTGATTATGCCTCCAAAAAATTCGTTTAGGTGATGCCCACTAGAGGCCAAATGCATGAACCAATCTATAATCGTAAGATGGCTGTCAAGTGAATGTTAAATGGAATATATTAGCAAATTTCAATCCTTTTTAACTAAAAAGATATAGAAAAATATAAGATGCCCATACCAATTTCTAAGAAAGGATGATTAGGGCTATTGAATGGAACAAGTTTGGTAAAGTATATACCTCCCTTACCCCACAGGGTTAAACTGGATAATTACCGCGAGGAAATGACACACAGCTGGGGGATGAATTTCTAAGGCTAAGGAATTTCCCTTTTAAATTATGCTTGCTCTACAGCAGTGCGATCTCTTGAGCGCTTGCAGAGTTAAAATTTGGTGCCTGCAGCGTCATCTCTGAAGCTCGACCTAAAAACTAAAGAAGGATCCAGCTGGGCGGTAAGAGTGAGATAGGCAACCGCCCCGACACAAGCCCAGACCTTTTGAAAACATGTTAAGCACATGGGGGCCACAAGAGGCGCTGCTGGCACTAATTTAAATCCGAACGTTGTTCATAAAACAACCAACAGATGCCGCACCAGGCTCATTTTTAAATTCATGAAATCCATTTGAATCATTTTAAATATTGTGAAGTGTCGTAAACATGTAAACATCTGATTGTCTAACCCAGGCGTCGGCAACCTATGGCACGCGTGCCAGGCTTGGCACGCGATGGGGTTCTGAATGGCACTCTACAAAGTAATCAGGGAAATCGCGAAAATATCGAGACGAAGTGATTTTTAAATAAGAGAAAATGTTTAATTATAATTATTAACAACATTTCCCCGAATTGAACGATAAAGAGTGGTTATGTAAATTGATGTTTCTGACTGATATAACTAAACATCTCAATGAACTAAACTTAAGATTGCAAGGAAAACCCAATACTGTGCTCGAACTTTTTGAATTGGACAGGATTTGCTACAAAATTAAATATATTTTTATGTAATATTAATAGTAGTACCTACAAATACTTCCCAAATGATATAGCGCTTGCAAATAAATCGACCATAGACAAAGATGAACTTAAAACCTTCGTTGAAGCACTTAAAGATGAATTTTCCAGAAGATGCAAAGACTTTGAAGCTCATTTGCCTATATTTTCCTTCCTCATAAAACCAGATTTAATAGATCCATTAATAATACCGTTTGATTTTTTAATTTTTGAGTGGATGAATGTTGATAATTTTGAAATGGAACTTATCGAACTAATATCATCAGAATTATGAAAAAGAAAATTTAAAGAATTACGAAAAAATCTGAAAGATGACTCTATGGAAAAATTGACTTCTATATATAATTGTTGGATGTCATTGCCGGAAAGATTTAATTGTTTAAAGAAAATTGCATGTGCTCTCCTTTCCGCTTTTGGTTCCACATATCTCTGTGAACAAATTTTTTCTCACATGAAACATATTTTGAGTTCACAAAGAAGTCGTTTAACAACTGAACATTCAGGATCTTGTATTAAATTAAAAGTCACAAATTATACCCCTGATATTGAAATATTAAGCATAAATGTGCAGGGGCAAGGTTCGCATTAAAAATTTTTAATTTATGTTAGAATTTTATGTTATTTTTTTAATAAATATGTTTAAAAGATAAATTTGGTAAAAAATTCTTCTCCTCTAGAACCCCAATATAATTTAGAAATAAGGCGGCACCCTGAATCATATTGGTAGAGTGGCTTGGCACACCACAGCTAAAAGGTTGCCGACCCCTGGTCTAACCTAAACAATTTGAAACAATTGTAAATCTTATCTTATTATGCTAGCTAAAATTGTATATATCTATCTATCTATATATATTGGTTCTCAAAAACCGCTCTAACGATTTTTTTCAAATTCACACTAGATATAGTATTTATAAAGAAAAATTAAGTTTTATTGATGATATCTCTTGAAACATTCAGCTTCATTATTAATTTCTTAATTGAAAATTATATATGGAAAACGTCAAAATTGGCCTCCATTTTTATTTGTATTAATATTTTTTTTTATTTAAAATATTTTAAAATTTATTATTTAATTTCGAAATAAAATTAAAAATATTTATTTTTAATAAAATATATATAGATATTTATTAATCTCTCTCAAAAAAAAAAAAAATAAAATAAAAAACATCAAATCTGCCTGCTAAGACAGTAAAAAAAATGACAATTTTTTATCTAAACATATATAGTACAGTGGCTAGAGAGATGTTTTAACGAGTGGATTTCGTCGGTTCGAAACTCTCCGGGTGAATCGTTATTTAAAAATGAAAATGAAAATAATGAATTTGTTATTTTTTTTCTTTTTATCTATTGTTTACATTTTAATAAATTACTATTTTATATTTATTTATTCATTGTTCTTTTATTAAATTTAATATTTATTAATATTATTTATTATTAATTTATATATTGATGACATCACAAATGACATTTATATTGAAATTTGACTCCCGCCTTTTTTTAAAGAATATTGTATTAATATTTTTTTTATATTTAAAATATTTTAAAATTTTTTATTTAATTTCGAAATAAAATTAAAAATATATATTTTTTTTATATTTAAAATATTTTAAAATTTTTTATTTAATTTCGAAATAAAATTAAAAATATATATTTTAATAATATTTTATAATTATAAATTACGATATATATTTATCAATAATAATGAATTTTTTTTTTTAACTTAATTACAGAGCCGAGGCTCGGGGTCCCGGTATGATCTTAATATATTGTGAGAATTAGATAAATAATGTAGAGAGAAAAAAATATTTAAAAATAGATATTTATTTAAATGAAATAAAATTATTTAATTTACAGAATGAAAATGTCTATAATAATGTCTAAACATTTTTTCTTTATAATTTTACATTATAATAATACTAATTACAGTAGTTATAATATATGGGGAATTTTCAACTTTGACTGCCGATTTGACCATGTTCCCAAACGAATTTTAAAAAAACCAAGACCACTTTACATTTACACATTTTAAGCTCTAATCGAATCCAAAATCAAAATTTAAAAAATCGAAAAACAAACTCACAGATATATAGATTTTATAAATGAACATTTATACAATTTATTTTAATTAATTTGAAACATTTTAGGAAACAAATTTTTAATGGGTCATTTTTAGAAATCCCATTTAACAATTATAATAAATAATTAAAAAATTGTAAAATTTTTAAAGTATATAAAAATAAATTGTATAAATTGGTTAAAGGGTCGAGTGATAGTTCGGTGTCCCAGGTATATATTTTATATTAACACGCCTACTTTTCTGTATAATAAAGATATAAAGAATCATATTTTAATTTTTATATAACCAAGAAATCATTTTTTCACTTAAAATATAGTTGTAAAGCCCAAATCTCCGATCCATATAACATCATCGACTGGGCCGCTACCAAAAGGAGTCTTCTCTTGCTCTGACTAGGGCCACCGGTATTTGCCATTAGTCTCGAAAAAATAATATTAAATTTTATATAAATTTATAAATTAGAATATTTGAATTTGTTTAAATTTTAACACATGTAATCAATCATATGCATAAAGAATAGAAAATTTTGAAAATCAACTTGGTATTAAATTCAGAAAAAAAAAATACTCATATATAGAATATATAGACTATTCGAATATAATTGAAACTCTTTCTCTCCCTCTATTTTAAATTTGAAAAAACGGAGTGTTAAGAAATTAAGATTCCTTATACAACATGGATGGTTAAATGAATTGGGCTCCCTACCTCCCTGAGAAATTCACATTAAAAATGTTTATAATATTTTAGTTTATTAAATCAAACTATTATTTTTTTATTTCAATATTTTTAATGTTAATACAATAATTTTTATTTTATAATCTATAAAATAATTTAATTATTTTTAAAAACAACGGTCTTCAATTACAATTTTTTTACTCTCTACTGACTGTTCATTTCATAACTGAAAATAGTGTCGAATAGAAATAGACGATATTACTTGGATTAATCTTATTATGCTAGCTAAAATTGTTTGTTTGTATTATTGAGGACCCCAGTTCAATTCATTTTAATCAGATTGATGCAATGATGCAACATTTAATAATTGTAATAAATAATTAATTGTAGATTAATATTTTTTAAAGGGTCGAGCGACAGCTCGGTGTCCCAGGTATTAATATTACCAGCCAAACCCAATAATAATGAATCATTTTTTTTAACTTAAGTACCGAGCCGAGGCTCGGGGTCCCGGTACTATTATATTATCTGACTGATCCGACATCCTCCAATTGCGATCAATATGAATAATAATAAAGTAAGTATAATTAATATAATTTTACTATTATTGATAAGGACTATCAACAACCTGCGTTATGCGGATGACACAACTATACTCGCAGAAAGTGAGAAAGACCTAGAATACTTGATCCAACGAGTTCAAGAGGAGAGTGAACGCATGGGACTGTACCTCAACATCAAAAAAACGAAAGTAATGACAACGGCGTGCAATGATGCAGTAAACATCAAGATCAACAATGAACAGATCGAGCCAGTACAAGATTTCATTTTCCTGGGAGCCAAAATTGATCGAAACGGCGAATCTGGACCAGAGATCAAAAGGCGGATTGCACTCGGCCGGGCTGCAATGCAAGGAATGGATAAAATCTGGAAGAGCAAGGATGTGAGCATTGCAACGAAAATGAGACTCGTCAACGCCATTGTCTTTCCAATAGCAACTTATGGATGTGGAAGTTGGACAATCAAGAAAGCAGAAAGAAGAAAGATCGACGCTTTTGAACTTTGGTGTTGGAGAAGACTACTGCGTATCCCCTGGACATCGCGGACAACAAATAAGACGGTCCTAGACCGTATCAAGCCAAAAATATCGCTTGAGGGTAAAATCGTCAAACAACAACTCTCCTTTTTCGGCCATGTTGTGCGCGCCAATTCGCTGGAAACTTCAATGATGTTAGGTAAGGTGAGTGGGACAAGAAGAAAAGGACGGCAAAGAATACGCTGGCTTGATACTATCACATCGGCCACCAGAATGACGATCTCAGAACTTAAAATAATCGTCGAAGACAGGAACGCATGGAGAAGACAGATCCATAAAGTGGCCGAAAGTCGACTTCGACTAAATGGTTAATCATCATCATCATTATTGATATTGATAAAGTTATATAATATATGTACATATAAATAAATTTTTGATTTTGCAGTTTTTAAGATTGTATTCATAAGAATTGTGTTACAAATTCTCTACCTGGAGAAGAACGAGGACACTTGTTCTGGTTGCCAACGAGTATAATAATAATAATAAGTATAATACTCTGCTAAAAAATCGTGTAACAAACTTCATTTTAATGATTATGATTTCTACACACCTGAAAAGAAGAAATTAATTAACCCTTGAATATAAATCAAGATGGTAGGTTTTGTGATATTTAATAATGGAATATCCAAGGTTGGGAAAACAGGAATATACACCTCAGTTGTATAAATTTTATAAATTTTTTTTAATTTTGTTTAAAAACATGTCACAATAATAATCTATTTATTAAATAAATAGGTTACATAGAACATTATTCTTTTCATTTTAGATGTGCAATTTATATAATTATATAATTGAAAAATTTGGTAATTTTTATTTAAGTGAGAAATTTAATATAATATGTTTAAAGAAAAATATGTATAAAAGATTTGTTTACAAATGAGATACACATCATTATTGTTAATGATATTTTGTAATAATCTATTTTCAAATAAATATGTCACATACAACATTATTCTTTTCTTCTAGACATTCTACAAATTATGAAATTTTTCAGTTAAGTGAAAAATTATTTATTTGGGGATAAGACCAACATTTCAGCAATTTTCTGAAAAAAAAAAAAAATTATTTCTGAAATGTCAGTTTTAGCTCTAAATAAATAATTTTTAACTCAACTGAAAAATTTCATAATTTTTTCATTCTTCCCGCTCCTCTCATTCAAATAATTCAAAAAAGGATTTTAAAAATGGTGCCAGGCCGGTTTTTTTACATCATAGTTCATATAGGGACCACTTTTTAGCAGCAGCGCTAAACGCTGTTTCACGAATTTAACATTGCGTGTCCCCTCCTGGAGATAGGATTGTTATTTTGATTAAGATAATCAAAATTTAAATCGTTTTTATTACTTATCACCTATTATATATTTTATAATTGAAAATACATTAATCAATTAAAAATGGATCTTTATTCACAAGAAGACAAAAAATATCCAATATATATAGGTAATTTTTTATTTCTTCTTGTTTTTTCATCTAAAATAATCAGAATTGTCATTAAAATTATTTTTTTTAATATTATTTATAATGATATTATTCCTTAAATTTAATTGTAAAATAGTTTATATATAAAAATATAATGATTTAAAATGACGAAAACAATTCTCTTTTTAGGTCCTCTACATTCTTGTATATATTGTCATATTAATTTTATAAGTGAGGAATTTTTATCTAAACATCTAAAAAAATGTTTTCATAAAAAAATATTTTCAATTTTCAAAAGTGATGTAAAACTCAATAAGGATACAGTGAAATATTTAAACGAAAAATTTGGAGAAGATACTGATTCAGACAATACAGAAGACAGAAGTTTTCAATGTAATTATTGCAACAAGAAATTTAATTGGAAATCAAATTTAGATCAGCATTTATTAATTCATACAGGAGAAAAATCTTTTGAATGTAATTATTGTAAAAAGAAATTTAATCGGAAATCTGATATAAATAGACATTTATTAATTCATACAGGAGAAAAATCTTTTGAATGTAACTATTGTAAAAAAAAGTTTAGTCAAAAATCAAGTTTAGATAGACATTTATTAATTCATTCAGGAGAAAAGTCTTTTGAATGTAATTATTGTAAAAAGAAATTTAATCTAAAATCAACTTTAATTACTCATTTATTAATTCATACAGGAGAAAAGCCTTTGGAATGTAATTATTGTAAAAAGAAATTTAATCGGAAATCTGATATAAATAGACATTTATTAATTCATACAGGAGAAAAGCCTTTTGAATGTAATTATTGTAACAAGAAATTTAATATGAAATCAACTTTAAATACTCATTTACTAATTCATACTGGTGAAAAGTCTTTTGAATGTAACTATTGTAAAAAGAAATTTAATCTGAAATCAAGTTTAGATAGACATTTATTAATTCATACAAGAGAAAAACCTTTTGAATGTAATTATTGTGAAAAGAAATTTAATCAGAAATCTAATTTAAATGTACATTTATTAATTCATACAAGAGAAAAACCTTTTGAATGTAATTATTGTAAAAAGAAGTTTAATCAGAAATCAATTTTAGATAGACATTTATTAATTCATACAGGAGAAAAGTCTTTTGAATGTAATTATTGTAAAAAGAAGTTTAATCAGAAATCAATTTTAGATAGACATTTATTAATTCATACAGGAGAAAAATCTTTTGAATGTAATTATTGTAAAAAGAAATTTAACCTGAAATCAACTTTAAAAACACATTTATTCATTCATACAGATGAAAAAAAGAATTGAAAAAAAGCTTAATAATTATGTCTAAAAATTATTTCTGAATCTTTAATTATAGCTATATACTTTATAGTTTTATGATTCAATTCATTAAAAATCGCATTTAGATCAACATTTATTAATTCATACAGGAGAAAAGCCTTTTGAATGTAATTATTGCAACAAAAATTGAATCTGAAATCAACTTTAAAAATACATTTATTCATTTATACCGATGAAAAAAGGCTTAATGCACACTAAAAATTATTTTTGATTCTTTCTTTGATTATAGTTATATACATTATTGTTTTATGATTCAATTCAATAAAAATCTTATTTATTAACTGATCAATAATTAAAATTATTGTATTTCGGCTATTAATAAAAACATTATTATCTAAATACATTTAAAAATCTTTATTATTCATGTTCGTTTTTTAAGACTAAAATAAATCAAGAGATTCTTTTAATTTACTAATCAATAAGAATAAATTTTATAAAAATTCTAATTTTAATTATTACACGAGAATGCAATTTTATAGTACTTATTATAATTAATGGAATGTATATAATGAAACATTTGATTTATTTTTTCTTTAAACTTACAGGTAACATGTTATTGATAATATATTTTATATTAGAACTTAACAAAGTGTATTTATGGATCCATAATTTGTGATTATCGGTATTAGGGTTGATGGGTCTATGTACTCTGTTCTATTACATGCAGCTAATAAAATTAAGATTACACTTATATTTTTATATATACAATATTCTTTTATGGATACATTATATCTTCCAGAGAAAAAATATTCGAGTCTTTTCTCGTTGATAATATCGTTTCGGTTTTAAATAACAATGTCCAACTCATTTTAGTTCTGCATATGGTAGCTTTTCAATTCTTGATTATTCATTAGTATCTTCATCTATTTATGATCGATCTCTTGGAGTACCTACACATTCAGATTTATGTAGCTCCGATCATTTCTCAAAGATAATCGAAAACTTCCCATTAGTCGCACTCATTCATAGTAGCAAATTCAAAAAACGAATTGGCCACTTTTCAAACAACCTCATTTTTTAATACTAGTACGTATGACCATAACGCTGATAGCGAAAATAATATTCTTTCATAACTTGAAACATTTAACCATAGAATCACTAAAGCAGCCGAAATGTCTTTCCCAAGATCAAAAACATTCGAAACGGTTGTGTGTTGTAAGTCAAATGAAATTAATTATGCCATTAAAGAGAGGAAAAATTTATTAAAATTATTTATTGTTGCCCCCACCACATTAAATCTAATTAATTATAAGAAAAATCGAGCACGTGCAAACTACAATTTTAATCAAACAGGCTAAAAAACATTCACGCACACATGGGAAGAATATATATCTACTCTAACATATCTCACTCCGAGTAATGAGGTTTGGGGGAAAATAAAAACTATATAAGGTTCTCAACCTATGACGGTTAGTCCTTTATTAATATATAATGAAATGGTCTCAAATCCCTACGAAATAGCCAATATTTTCTCATAACACTGAACGTATATTTGCATTTCAAAATTATAATCTTTTGAATATAATTATTGTAACAAGAAATTTAATTTAAAATCAAATTTAAATCAGCATTTATTAATTCATACAGGAGAAAATCCTTTTGAATGTAATCATTGTAAAAAGGAATTTAATGTGAAATCAAGTTTAGATAGACATTTATTAATTCATACAGGTAAAAAAGGTTTTGAATGTAATTATTGCAAAAAGAAATTTAATCGGAAATCTGATTTAAATAGTAATTTATTAATTCATTCAGGAGAAAATTGAATGTAATTATTGCTACAAGAAATTTAATCTGAAATCAACTTTAAAAATACATTTATTCATTCATACCGATGAAAAAAAGCTTAATAATGCAGACTAAAAATTATTTTTGATTCTTTCTTTGATTATAATTCAAATGAAAATAGAGATGATATTAGAGAGAGGAAAAAATCTTTAAGATTATTTATATAATTTTGCCCCTACCACATTAAATCTAATTAATTATAAGAAAAATCCAGCAGGTTCAAACAGGCTAAAAAACATTCATGGGGAGAATATATATCCACTCTAACATATCTCACTCCGAGTAAGAAGGTTTGGGGGAAAATAAAAAGTATAAAAGGATCTCAACCTATATATGACGGTTAGTCCTTTATTATTAAATAATGAAATGGTCTCAAATCCCCTAGAGAAAATTAAACAAATGAATAAAATAAAACTTTTTTTAATGAAGATAATATGAGTACAATATACATTGATCACACCTTCTTGTGAAAACACCCCTTAGGGGATGGTTCATTCCCTCTTGAAGAAATAAAAGGCAGACCCAGTTAGAAATTACTGGAAATTTTTGTCAAGGGGGCTGAAGATGCGTTACGGAGAGGTGACATTTATTTGGTCAGTGGCGAGGAGTGCCACTCCATGACATAGTTCGAGAACCTCAATTTGAAAGTGGCAGTGATCCGGTTGTTAGCGGATTTAGCGTTGGTCAGTGCAGTGAAATCAGTGTGATCAGGCACTAAAGGTATCAACTCACACAACTCGACGGGTTCCAGGCGTCTCGGAAACGGAGAGTAAAGGACCTTAACGCTGGAGATATAATCGTGAGTGAATCGTTCGAACGAATAAACATTGAATAATACTAGGTGTTCCACCTTTAGACTTAGTTATCTAGTAATATAAAATAATTTTGTGAATTCATAATAAATTCTAAACGATAATTGAGCCGCTTATTTTGAAAGTGGCCTAACTGCATTTATCTTCAAATCGAGATATTGAAAGTTTTGCGTTTCAATGAATTTAAAAATATACGTATAAGATACTAAGGAGTCATACTGCTTAAGCGTATCTAAGGATGTTAAATTTAAAGTTCCTGTTAAAATAGTGGCAATTATTAAGTAAATAACGTGCGTTTTCTTATCAAGAATGGAGTTGGGCCACTTTCAAAATTAACACCCAGATTCATTATAAAAGTTGAAGGTGCCCAAGTCCATTCAACATAATTTAATATGTTTCAAATTAAAAAAAAAAAAGAATACGGAATTTGTTTTGCATATGTTGAAAACACTTCGGAAACATAATTTATGCGATTCAAAACATTTTTTAATTACAGAACATAGAAAATTACAAACATAAATTTATTACAAAACAATTTACTATTCATCTACATTTTGTGCGTGTGAAAGGGATTTGAAAAAATCACATGATGTTCTGGTGGTATGTATCGTAATAGGTCAATCATGTCCTTAAATTTTGCTGTTGTAATTTGCCTAATATTTTTATACAATGGTGCCAATACAATATTTTCGAACCTTTTTGGTCTACCTCGTGGTAATAAATTCAGAACTTTAAAATTTTCATTTTCATTCATGGATGTCTTATAAAAAATGTTATATGGTTCATTTCTGACAAAACGCATCCAACATATTCTTAACCAGTTACTGATTCTCCATCAGAATTTTTTATTCTTTTAAAAATTGCGTCTTCTAATAATTTTGTCGATACAAAATCTTTCTGTCTCATTTCATTTAGAATAAAATGATTACCCTTCCGACACTTTTTAATAATCTTGTAATAATCTTGGGGAACGTACAGTAAATTATTTTTTTTTAACGGCAAAATCTCTATCATTTGGTAAAAACGAATGTCCTGATATTAAAAATTCATGATCTATAATTTCTACATTATTATCCAAAGCTTGGACAATTTTCAACCACATTAAAGCTACTTTAATGTTTCTATTTTGCCCGGTGCACATGTCACTGTAAGCTATGATGTGTTTTTCACTTCTTAATTTTTTAATATGTTTTAAGATGCATGAAACAATTTCTTGAGCACCTCTGGATGCAATAGTTTCATCCCAAACGTACATGTCAACATTATTGTTATGAAAATTGTGTATACCAAAATTTAGAATATACATATTGCGTTTGTAATAAGCTACTGAGGTAGTCAGCTTGGGATACGGTAATGCTTTTTGTAAGTCGAACGAGAAAGCAAAATAATAATCCGAATTACGTGATACTTGTTCCTGAGCTTGTTTTAGTGAATTTCTAGCTGATACTGCTAGTCTTAAATGGACATCGTGTTCTTCGGTGAGTTTATTCTTTTCTTCTTCATTATTCGATGCTTTAATTTTAATGTTTAATAAGTCTCATTTTTGGCATGTATCTTTGCGCGGTTGGTGGAAATGTAAATCAAAATCTTTTTTAAATATTTTCCTATAAGTCCACTCATTAACGGCTTTTATTCCATTTTCCTCGCAGTGAAGCTCATACAAATTAAACATTTTCCTGATAGTTAGATCTGGATGTAGATATCTTCTATTAGGATTATGAGATCTGGTATAATGGGATTCAAAATTAGGGAAACTTTTAATATGGTTTTGAACTTGCTTTTTTGCTTCTTCAGGTAATTGTCTTGATGATCCAGCCATCCTCCCACGCATATCATTGCCCACATTTGCAGAGTTTAGTACTCGTTTCAAGCGTCCTTCGCTTACTTTAAAAGTATCAAAAAATAATTTTTTACAGACGGGAATTTTTCCGTTTTTAGAACTTAACAAATATCTAAAACTAAAATTTCTTGGTGATCCTTTTCCGTTTGTTGGACGTCTTCGTTTCACAATTTTGCGCTCGACAGCTTCGTGAAGTAATATATTTTGTTTGTTAAAATCTGCCAAACCCCAAAACTTCTCAAAAATATTCTTTCTTTCTTCTTCATTGTAATTTTTTGTGCAATCATTCCGACAACCACAATCTTTGTTTTCGAAAATTTTTTCATGAACAATATTTCCGGTTTGACTGCAATATCTTTTTCCTGAATTCCGTTTAATCTTTCGCACTTTTTGGATATATGGTGCATCAATCTTTTCTCCAATGTTATTCGAATCTTCATTCTCTGGCGACGAATATTGTTCTATAACTCTTTTTCTTATTCCTAGCGCTCCGCGGATGCACCCTTTTTGTTCGACCTCGATTAAATTATTTGCATCACAGTGCTCATAGATCTTATTGTTAATCAGGGATGTAAACAACTTGTACATAACAGATAGACAGGTTATCGGTCGATAATTCATTGGTTCTGTAATACTCCCTTTCTTATATAATAGGTAAGTATTCCCTTCTGTTAGGTATCTAGGTAATGTTTCCGGTTGGTTTAGCGCGGTTGTGTAGCATCGGGCCAAAGTCTCGTGGTAAGATGTGGGATATTTGAGTCAGAAGTTTTGTATTTTGTCCGGGTCAGGGGCCTTCCAATTACTCGTCCTTTTCACGGCCTTGAAGATATCCTCAGTGGAGAATTCTTGAGGCAGCAGTATAGCGTATCGCTCTTCAATAGACCCTAGCCATTCTGCTTCTCTAGAGTAATTTCCAGATTGGGACCAGATAGAGCTCCAGTATTTGAGAAATTCTGCGGGGTCTATATCGAATTGGCTCGTTGTCGGGAATTCATTTTGCTGGTCTAGTTTTCTGAAGAATTTCTTCCTATTCGTGTAGAACTATGAGTTTTGGATTTTTCTTTTGGACAACTCATTGTATCTCCGCAGCCTAGCTCCTTTTACCTTCGCCTTCTGTCTAAAGAGACATCTTTAAGGTTAATTAGTTCTTGAGTGCACTCTTGTTTGAGGAGGTCAATTCCAGCGCTTTTCGCCAGTTGATGGATTTTCTTATTAATTTTCCTGGATTTGATGTTTTTTAGATAGGCATCTATGATATCCGCCTTTGCTCGGGCCTCATTGATCTTATTCTCTAGCCGTTTTTTCCATGCAGGAGTTGAAGGCTTTCGGGGCAGGCTATTACTTTCACCTGGTGGAAGTATTTTCTGCCCGTTTATCTCTGTTATAGAGACTGCCGCGCAGTATATGGCCAGGTGTACTTCGTTTAGATTCCGCGTGGTCCTCAAGTATTCCTCGATGATATCATTCAACGCCAGGATTAATGGTTTTGCGCGTATTATGTTTTTTAGAGTTGGGATAGAGGGTCTCTTTGATGGTTCGCTATCAATATAATATCCAAGAAGGCTGTAGAATTTTTTCTTCGCTGAGTCGTGGAGCTCCCTATTTCTTGATGCAATGTCTTTTTCTTCTTGAGTGCGGGTTGGCGATACACTCTCGCACCTCAAAGTTTGGGGCTCATTTGCCTGGCACGTGGTTACGAAAGATGCATGGTGTAGTTCATAGCCCACCTCCCGACGAATTTTTTCCCGGTCATTAGTTGTTAGATAGGATTTACTAATGATGACGTTCCTTCTATCAACGATGTTTTGTTCGGTTAGATCCAAATCTGGGTGTAGTTTCGTGAACTCCGTATGGAGGAGATGCCTATATCCTGGTAATGGGTTATCTTCGCAACGATTGACACGGTAAAATGTACGTATAACGTCAGCATTCATCTCTTGTGTCCACTTTATACGTTTATTGCGAACTCCCCTACGAGCAGTCTTCTCTTTAGTAGCTTGAGTGGACGAGCCTGCAAGTGGAGTGGCTTCTGATGTTATTGCCTCGTTGTCCAATGGGCTGTAGTTTGTTGATTGACAGGTGCCCGCCTCCTCAGCCTCCTGCCACCGACGGTTCGCATGCTGTCGTGTCCAGCGCCGGCTCCAGACACGCCCTGGCGATCCCCAGGCAGCGTTCCTTTTAAATCATTATTTTTCCTCATTTAAAAAAAATGGTGATGGTGCATTTTTTTTAGTCTACCAGCCCAAAAGACTTAAAGAAGAGAGAGTAAACAGTAGGAAATGAAAGACCCCTAGCCCTCGAGAACCTAATAGCGTCAGGGTCTGAAAAAAACAAGAGTTGGCCACACAAGAGAGGCCAGATAGGAAAGATAAAAGAAAGATATCTAGTACAAGTAAGTGGAAGTAATACTAGATATGGCACGGGACCTCATGGTTGCCAAACCATATGCTCACTAGTTATGAGCCCCTCAGGGAAAAGGTAAGATCTCCCAGCGCGTAAACCGAACTGCCCGACACATGCCACTGATAGGACAAAGGATAGTGTTATTTATTTATTTGATAATATTAGTAAATATTAATCGGGATTAGATGTTAAGAGAATAAATAAAAAAAAGGATTTAAAACCGGAGTGGTAGAGGGGGGAGATGGAGTGGGGTACTTGCTGGTAGAACGATGAACCCTGGCTCGGCTTAGTTAGAAAAAAAAATTTAAAAATAAAAATAATAGTCATTATCATTAAGAATGATTAACACTAAACTAAATTTATTAATGAGTCCATAGACCCATCAATCTCAATACCGAGAATTAACCATTCAGGACTCATCGTATCCACCTTGGCAGCAATTCACTCTAAATGTGCTCCATTTGAAATAGCACTTAAAAATGAGTAAGACGATATAAAACTTACTGCCGTTTTTAACAAATATCCCAAGGAAATCGGATAGGATTCAGCAGCTATGCGACGCACGTCCGACTGGCACCGAGTTCACTCACCAATTATTATTATTATTATTATTTGTAATAATTCCAATAAAAATAAATAAAAATAAAAACCAAAAAAAAAGTGCAATTAAAACTAAAATTTCAATTATATTCATTTAATACATTATTATTATTATTAAGTGTTGAGTTATCACATACGTATATATGTATACAGACACACATGCAAAAGCGAAGATTTGCCGGGTATGCTAGTCGTGAATGTAATTATTGTAAAAACAAATTTAATCAGAAATCTAATTTAAAAACACATTTATTAATTCATACAGGAGAAAAATCTTTTGAATGTAATTATTGTAAAAAGGATTTTAATATGAAATCAACTTTAAATACTCATTTAAACTGGTGAAAAGTCTTTTGAATGTAACTATCGCGTAAAAAGAAATTTAATCTAAAATCAACTTTAAATACTAATTTACTAATTCATACGGGTGAAAAGCCTTTTGAATGTAATTATTGTAAAAACAAATTTAATCAGAAATCTAATTTAAATGTACATTTATTAATTCATACAAGAGAAAAACCTTTTGAATGTAATTATTGTAAAAAGAAGTTTAATCAGAAATCAATTTTAGATAGACATTTATTAATTCATACAGGAGAAAAGTCATTTGAATGTAATTATTGTAAAAAGAAATTTAACCTGAAATCAACTTTAAAAACACATTTATTCATTCATACAGATGAAAAAAAGAATTAAAAAAAGCTTAATAATTATGTCTAAAAATTATTTCTTATTCTTTGATTTTAGTAATATACTTTATAGTTTTATGATTCAATTCAATAAAAATCACATTTAGTTCAACATTTATTAATTCATACAAGTAAAAAGCATAGTTGATTTCTGAAATATTAGTTTTATCTATGAATAAATAATTTTTCACTTAAACTGGAAATTCTATAAATTTTTAATTTCCAATATTCCTTCAAAAAAAAAAAAAAAAAAAACAATCCGCTTATATTTCAATTTGTACGCGTCGATTGCTAGTTGATGGCGCTATCTATTAAAAAATTGTTTCAAAAAAATAACATAAAGTGACATAAAGGTACGGATTGACTCTGACATAAAGTGTCCAACGTGTGTCCAAGTCTGATACGATACGGATGTACTGTGATTTGCAGGTTATTTTGATTGTGAAAATCAAAATTTAAAACCTTTATATATATATATATATATTATTTATTTATAATATATATTTTATAATTATAATACATTAATCAATTAAAAATGGATCTTTATTCACAAGAAGACAAAAAATATCCAATATATATAGGTAATTTTTTTTATTTCTTCTTGTTTTTTCATCTAAAATAATCAGAATTGTCACTAAAATTATTTTTTTTTAATATTATTTATAATGATATTATGGTAATTAATCAGTTCAACCCCGTGAGGTAAGGGAGGTTAATTACTTTACTAAACTTGTTCCATTAAATAGACCTAATCATCCTTTCTTAGAAATTTATATGGGCATCTTATATTTTTCTATATAGTTTTAGATAAAAAAGATTGAAATTTTCTAATGTATTCTATTTATCCTTTATTTGACAGCCATCTTAACATTATAGATGGTTCAATCATTTGGCCTCTATAGGGCAGCACCTATAATCGTAAGATGGCTGTCAAAAAAAGGTTAAATGGAATACATTAGAAAATTTCAATCCTTTTTAACTAACGTTTCGATTGCTACTTCTGCAGTCGCAATAACAAATATCAATATGTGGTTTAATTTACAAAATTCCATTATAAGTTCTCTTTTTAGGTCCTCTACATTCTTGTATATATTGTCATATTAATTTTATAAGTGAGGAATTTTTATCTAAACATCTAAAAAAATGTTTTCATAAAAAAATATTTTCAATTTTCAAAAGTGATGTACAACTCAATAAGAATACAGTGAAATATTTAAACGAAAAATTTGGAGAAGATACTGATTCAAACAATACAGAAGACAGAAGGTTGCAACTATTGCAACAAGAAATTTAATTGGAAATCAAATTTAGATCAACATTTATTAATTCATACAGGAGAAAAACCTTTTGAATGTAAATATTGTAAAAAGAAATTTAATCTTAAATCAAATTTAAAACAGCATTTATTAATACATACAGGAGAAAAACCTTTTGAATGTAACTATTGTAACAAGAAATTTAATGTGAAATCAAGTTTAGACAGACATTTATTAATTCATACAGGAGAAAAATCTTTTGAATGTAATTATTGTAAAAAGAAATTTAATCGGAAATCAACTTTAAATACACATTTATTAATTCATACAGGAGGAAAATCTTTTGAATGCAATTATTGTAAAAAGAAATTTATTCTAAAATCAAGTTTAAATAATCATTTATTAATTCATACAGAAGAAAAGTCTTTTGAATGTAATTATTGTAAAAAGAAATTTAATCTTAAATCATATTTAAAACAGCATTTATTAATACATACAGGAGAAAAACATTTTGAATGTAACTATTGTAACAAGAAATTTAATGTGAAATCAATTTTACACAGACATTTATTAATTCATACAGGAGAAAAATCTTTTGAATGTAACTATTGTAAAAAGAAATTTAATCTGAAATTAAGTTTAGATAGACATTTATTAATTCATACAGGAGAAAAACCTTTTGAATGTAATTATTGTAAAAAGAAATTTAATCGGAAATCAACTTTAAATACACATTTAGTAATTCATACCGGTGAAAAGTCTTTTGAATGTAATTATTGTAAAAGGAAATTTAATCGGAAATCAAATTTAAATGCACATTTATTAATTCATACAGGAGAAAAATCTTTTCAATGTAATTATTGCAACAAGAAATTTAATTGGAAATCAAATTTACATCAACATTTATTAATTCATACAGGAGAAAAATCTTTTGAATGTAATTATTGTAAAAAGAAATTTAATGTTAAATCAAATTTAAATACTCATTTACTAATTCATAAAGTTTAAAGGCCTTTTGAATGTAATTATTGTAAAAATAAGTTTAATCAGAAATCAATTTTAGATAGACATTTATTACTTCATACAGGAGAAAAGTCTTGAATATAATTATTGTAAAAAGAAATATAACCTGAAATCAAATTTAAAACACATTTATTCATTCATACAGATGAAAAAAAGAATTGAAAAAAAGCTTAATATTCATGTCTAAAAAACTGGAAATTCTATAATTTTTTAATTTCCAATTTTCCTTCACAAAAAAAAAAAAAAAAAAAAAAAAAAACGCGTCGATAGCTACTTGATGGCGCTATCTATTAAAAAATTGTTTCAAAAAAATAACATTAAGTGTCCAAGTCTGATACGATATGGATGTATTGTGATTTGGAGGTTATTTTGATTCTGAAAATCAAAATTTAAAACCTTTATATATATATATATATATATATATTATTTATTTATAATATATATTTTATAATTATAATACATTAAAAATTAAAAATGGATCATTATTCACAAGAAGACAGAAAATATCCAATATATATAGGTAATTTTTTATTTCTTGTTTTTTCATCTAAAATAATCAGAATTGTCACTAAAATTATTTTTTTTTTAATATTATTTATGATGATATTATTCCTTAAATTTAATTAGAAAATAGTTTATATATAAAAATATAATGATTTAAAATGACCAAAACAATTCTCTTTTTAGGTCCTCTACATTCTTGTATATATTGTCATATTAATTTTATAAGTGAGGAATTTTTATCTAAACATCTAAAAAAATGTTTTCATAAAAAAATATTTTCAATTTTCAAAAGTGATGTAAAACTCAATAAGGATACAGGGAAAAATTTAGACGGAAAATTTGTAGAAGATAATGATTCAAACAATACAGAAGAGAGAAGTTTTCAATGTAATTATTGCAACAAGAAATTTAATTGGAAATCAAATTTAAAACAGCATTTATTAATACATACTGGAGAAAAACCTTTTGAATGTAACAATTGTAACAAGAAATTTAATGTGAAATCAAGTTTAGACAGACATTTATTAATTCATACAGGAGAAAAATCTTTTGAATGTAACTATTGTAAAAAGAAATTTAATCTGAAATCAAGATTAGATAGACATTTATTAATTCATACAGGAGAAAAATCTTTTGAATGCAATTATTGTAAAAAGAAATTTAATCTTAAATCATATTTAAAACAGCATTTATTAATACATACAGGAGAAAAACATTTTGAATGTAATTATTGTGAAAAGAATTTTTTTAAGAAATCTAATTTAAATACTCATTTACTAATTCATACAGGAGAAAAGCCTTTTGAATGTAATTATTGCAACAAGAAATTTAATCAAAAATCAAGTTTAGATAGACATTTATTAATTCATACAGGAGAAAAGTCTTTTGAATGTAATTATTGTAAAAAGAAATTTAATCTAAAATCAAATTTAAATACTCATTTACTAATTCATACAGGTGAAAAGCCTTTTGAATGTAATCATTGTGAAAAGAAATTTAATCATAAATCAACTTTAAATACACATTTATTAATTCATACAAGAGAAAAATCTTTTGAATGTAATTATTGTAACAAAAAATTTAATATGAAATCAAATTTAAAAACACATTTATTCATTCATACGGGTGAAAAGTCCTCTGAATGTAATTATTGTAAAAAGAAATTTAATCGGAAATATGACTTAAATAGACATTTATTAATTCATACTGGAGAAAAGCCTTTTGAATGTAATTATTGTAAAAATAAGTTTAATCAGAAATCAATTTTAGATAGACATTTATTACTTCATACAGGAGAAAAGTCTTGAATATAATTATTGTAAAAAGAAATTTAACCTGAAATCAAATTTAAAAACACATTTATTCATTCATACAGATGAAAAAATGAATTGAAAAAATGCTTAATATTTATGTCTAAAAATTATTTCTGATTCTTTTCTTTTTTTTATTTATTATTACATTGGCTCGGCAGTGGCCATACAATTGAGGCATTGTCTCAAAGGATAAAATACATTACATACAACTATTAAATTTAATTACAAATACAAATTCAAATGCTTGTGAACTTCATCTACTGATTCCTCCCTCGTCAAATAATCCTAATCTTCTCCATCAATCATCATTCATTCATGAAAGATCTCAGTTTGCACTGCCAATTTCATTTACAGATAGACGTTCCTCATCCAAATTTCACCTGGAAGCCTAAAAAGACCACACATTAGATCCGTCTCACATCCAATGCCAATTACCTGAGGGATATAGTAACTTCTGTAACACCCGTAAATAGGACAGGCACAGACTAAATGGTATATCGTCTCCTGAAGTAGATTGCAGATAGAGCAAACCTGCGTCTGATCAACCACATATTTACAACATCCAAAAGTGAGTCTGACCTGATGTTTACCTGCCATTCTCAACTGTGATACAACCCTGACCATCTGAAAGTTCATATCTCGTCCCAAATAATCCTGGGGAGAGAACTCCTCGCTTATGGAGCATAGTCAATTGTACTTCACCCCAACTACGGGGCACAGAACCAGTTTCTAAAATTCTGTTTAAAAGAACTTCTAAGTAGAGCAACCAATTCGGCGGTAAATTCTTAAAAAATTCATACGGAATACTATCACATCCGGGTGATTTGTTTTTTTTTCACATTATTCAACGAGGTCAAAATATCTTGTTGAGAAATATTAGAGTCAAACCAGGGGCTAAGAGCATCACTAAACCGCACATCCACAGGGTCAATGTCCACAGGTGGATAGGCATGACGCAGCCAGTCATTCCAAGATCCAAGTTGCACAGGCGTCGAATCAGGAGCACCACGCCTCAACCCACCAACCACCCGCCAGAAGGTGCCCGTGTCTCGGCAATTACCAATACCATTAACCATATTCTGCAAGTGGGCTTTCTTCTTATTTTTCAGTAAAAGGCGATAGGATTTCATAAGGTGCAAATATTCTTTCCTGAGTTCCTTGGGAAAGTTATTAGTACTCAGTGCTCTGCAATAACCCCTAAGTGTCCTTTTTGCCCCCCTACATTCAGAGTCAAACCAACTTTTGTTAGCATTCCGTTTCAAATGCTGAATAGGTCTCGCAGTCACACAAATCCCCCAACAGCTTAGAACACTCTTCAATAGCAAGAATCAGGGTATCATAAATGCTCTCATCGGATGCATCCAGCGCTAGCCGGCATCGGTCGGAGCAGTTCATCAGCCCACGAAATGCCATCGCTTTCGAGGGATCCCATCTCATACGTCTTGAAGGGACCACATCTATGAAAACCCTGAGATCGCTTACCAGGTTCACAGAAAGTGAATTACACCAAACCACCCTCTGTGGGACCCAGATACGTAAACTGAGAAGGAGAATCACCATTGGTACGGCCATTTAATGCTATAAAAGAATTGTTCTCAAAGCATTCAACCAAGTCTCTTCCTCTCCTGTCAATCTTTTTATCCAGACACTGTCTATCACCCTCAACCCAATCTCCCAGGGAACTGTTCAAATCACCGATACGAGAGTTAAAGTCACCTCCTAACATTATTAACTTTTCATCATACTTCTCAACTAAATCTCTCAAAAGGTCCTCAAAAAGACTCCAAACAAATTCGAGCTCCAGTGAGGGTCTGAAATAAACGATACCAATAATGTATTCATGATTGAACTTATCACTTAGTTTAACAACTAACCAAAGTTCATTCCCTTCAATCAACTCCGCTTGGAAAATGTATTTATTAACAAATATGGCTAAACCTCCACCTCCTTCCTCTAGATTTATCCCGTATTGCCACCGATGAAAAGACCTGAAAATCCCTTAGTTGGGTCAAAATACCCAAATCTTGCAAGCACCAAGTCTCACAGATAGAAATAATAGAGAATTCGGAGATTCCATTCCATGATAAGAAATTATCAAGGCCATGAACATTCCAAAAAACAATTTTTAAGTCCTTCACATTTCTGACATAAGCTCCATCTTCTTCCTTCTCAACCGAACTCTTTGGTTGCTAGGAGTTACCAATCCTTTTTTCTTCATTTAACATTTTTTCATAAGTAGGACATTTTAAGTCCAGAGCGTCATGGTCCACATCAATATCGTCTTGTACGTATCCCTTCTAAACATACATACAATTGCTACACTTTTTGAATTCCATTTTACAATCCTCACTCTTATGGGACCTAGAACACTTATGACATACTTCACCTCTCGAACATCTAGATGACACATGCAAAAAGTCCCAACACCGGAAGCACCTCAGAACATTGAAATGGTCAAAAACCCTACATCGTCTCCAACCTAAGTTAAGTCTCTCAGATCTAAGACACTCCGCATGAGTAACCCCATCAAGTTCAATGATCAAGCAGCGACTCGAGTTCTCTCTACCGGTTCTTCTTTTTTCTTTTATTAGAGTTATATACTTTATAGTTTTATGATTCAATTCAATAAAAATCACATTTAGATTAACATACAGGAGAAAATCCTTTTGAATGTAATTATTGCAACAAGAAATTTAATCTGAAATTAACTTTAAAAATACATTTATTCATTTATACCGATGAAAAAATGCCTAATAATGCAGACTAAAAATTATTTTTGATTCTTTCTTTGATTATAGTTATATACATTATTGTTTTATGATTCAATTCAATAAAAATCTTATTTATTAACTGATCAATAATTTTAATTATTGTATTTCGGCTATTAATAAAAACATTATTATCTAAATACATTTAAAAATCTTTATTATTCATGTTCGTTTTTTTAAGTCTAAAATAAATCAAAAGATTCTTTTAATTTACTAATCAATAAGAATAAATTTTATAAAAATTCTAATTTTAATTATTACACGACAATGAAATTTTATAACTCTAACTATTTCTGGAGATGCATAGAGGTCATGAAATTCCTCGTTATGCAGTCACCGCCATTCCCCGGTGTCTTCATCTTTCTTTGGCCCATAAATTTTGGGAAGAATCCTATTCTATAAATACTCTGAATCTACTCTCATCTCCCAGGGTCTTAAACCATACATCACACCCGTAAAATATAACAGGCAAAATAATTGTTTGTTATTTATTTTAATTTTTATCCCCTTTGATAATAATTTTGATGAGATAAGCCTCTTTATTGCAAGATAACAGGCGTTTCCCGTTGCAACCTTGATTTAAATTCTTCTCAAATATTATCCTTCGTGATAACATTCAATTTTTCTACATATTCAAATTCTACATCTTGTATAATAAGATTTTGTATATTAATACTGTTCCTCTTTGTTACTAAATATTTTTTCGTTTTACTATTAATTTCAAACCTCCATTAATTTTTCTTCGCTATCTGTAATTGCAATTGCCGAATCTCCTATTATATTTAAGTCGTCTGGGTATCCTAATATTTGACAATTGATTTACGCATCTTACTCTTTCTCTACTACCTTCAAGACAAATTTGAAGATCAAAAAATGAAAAAGTTTATCCGGATCGATTTTTTACTAAAGTCTACAAATAATTAGTGAACAGAAATATTGAATTAGCGGTTTTTTTCTAATATCTGTCATAATGGAAATATCTTAATTAATGTTGATCGATTTGGCCTGCACCCACAATGATATCTCCTAATATTTCCTCCGCCTATGGTTCGTAAGTATTGTATATGTTATAATAGTGAAATAGAGTATAATATTTCTTGATCATTACATTTTGATATTTTATTTTCATTGCTAGATTATTATTGAATATGTTTAATTATAATAAAATTTGAGAATAATTCAAAATTCATAGTTTTCTATAAACTTGAGAAATGTAGCTCAACCGGAAGAGGGTCATTACCTACAACGTTTTGATTTTTTTTCTTCTAAAGTGACCGTAAAAATAAAGATATATGTTTGATAATTTTTCACATGATTAATAATTGTATAAAACTGCTATATATAAAATTTCAGCTTGATTGAATCGCAGTAAGTACCAGAATTAATTTTTTAACACTTCAAATATCACGCGCCAACACGTGACGTGGTGCCATCAACAAATAGCCAACAATGCGCTGGTTTAATAAATATTATTTATTAATTTTAATTTATAATTTAATTTAATTTAAATGAATATATGTTATTTAATCCAATTCAAATTTGCGAGATAGTCGAATGGAGACACTCCAGATTTTTCTTTTATAAAAACATAATTTTTAACTATTTGAAATTTTTTTATTTAATATTTTAATGGTGAATTAATAAATAGCCTGTTTTTTATCTAAATAATAAATAGACTGTGTTTTTTATGTAAATAGTTAAATTAATAATATATATATTGTTTCTTTTATTTAAATATTGATTTATTTAAATATAAATTGATTATACCACTAATACTTAATGAAAAACAAAAACAAAGGTGCGGTCCTTTAAACATAAATATATGCCATTTCGGATGCTGTCAATAGATAAAATTTAATCCTTTTTATCTCGAAAACTAGAGGTTTACCCAAGAATTGCCTAAGGAAAAAGTTAATCAAAGAATCAACTGGCGGAGTTTCATTAAATTCTGAACCCCTGCTCTGATCTAATGATTTAAAATGACGAAAACAATTCACTTTTTAGGTCCTCTACATTCTTGTGTATATTGTCATATTAATTTTATAAGTGAGGAATTTTTATCTAAACATCGAAAAAAATGTTTTAATAAAAAAATATTTTAAATTTTCAAAAGTGATGTAAAACTCAATAAGGATACAGTGAAATATTTAAACGAAAAATTTGTAGAAGATACTGATTCAAACAATACAGAAGACAGAAGGTTTCAATGTAATTATTGCAACAAGAAATTTAATTGGAAATCAAATTTAGGTCAACATTTATTAATTCATACAGGAGAAAAATCTTTTGAATGTAATTATTGTAAAAAGAAATTTAATCTAAAATCAAATTTAAATAGTCATTTACTAATTCATACGGGTGAAAAGCCTTTTGAATGTAATTATTGGAACAAGAAATTTAATCTGAAATCAACTTTAAATACACATTTATTAATTCATACAGGATCTTTTGAATATAATTTTGAATGTAATTCTTTGTTGATTCATTTTTGTTCTCTTTATTTGTGTATTTATAGTCTATATCCATTATATCCATTTCCACCATATATATAACCTACCATTCTAGTTTCTTGACTTCTTTCTTCAAGTTTTGATTTTCTTAGAATAATCGTTACCCATTCCTTAGAACCAAATACTCTCAGTTTTGTTAAATCTAATTTCCCATAAAATATCTCCGCTGAAATGATGGGCGGGGATTGGATTGTTTTTGGACAAGATCAGACCATAAATAAGGGTAGTTTAAAGAGGTGTTAAAGCACATTTTATTGATTTTCTCAATAAATACCGATTTTTATGAGAATATCATACTATCGTATTAAATTTATAGGGAATCGAATTTACTAAAAGTTTCATTATATTCATCTTTACCTAAACTTAATAATAAAGGAGTTATTTATAAAAAAACTTGTATATTTAAACTCCCGCTCACAATACCTTTCTAACTTCACTTACCTTAGTACCTCATATCATTCTCTCCGCTTATATATTCATTCATATAAAGCAATAAAGGTTGTCTGAAATGAGTTACCTTACATTTCCGTTCTATTTAATAATTGTAATTCTCCAGTTAACGTTATAATAATTATTATTTTTATATAAATAACTCTTTTATTATCAAACCTTAAAATAGATAATAAAACTACTTTAAGATTTCGAAAGCTTTTCGTCCACCCGTAGCGGCAGGATATTTTGAAAGAAATCATGTAAAAATCCCTGAAAAAAAATCCCTAAGTAAAATATCCCTAAAAGAATAAATCCCTAAATAAAAAATTTTCCTAATTTTTTTTTACTTATTTAATAATGAATAGCCGAAGAGACTTGAATAAGGTAGTTATACATCATGCTTGGTGTCATCACATCTGTTCCATCTGGTTTTTTAGCGTCCCATTTTTCATGGTTTGCCTTCATTATGGTCAGAAGCTCATCATGCGAGTTGCTGAATCGTTTCCTTGGTGGATCAGGCTTCTTACCACGAACATCACGACAGATTTCCAAAGAGAGAAGGTTATGCTCAATATGGATTTGCTTAATAAGGTCCCATACTGATGTCTTATAATCTTCTAAGCGTGAACGAAGAGCATTGTTGTAACCTTTCAATGCCTTGTTTGTTCGAGGCAAACCCATCAAAGTGGCATCGTAGATGTTTCAATGTTCCAATGTCGAATTCGGGGTCATAAAAGCCAGCCAAATATTCTTCACCTAGCCAAGTGCCCTCGAAGTAAGAAAAAAGATCACGAAGCTTTGCCCTGTTGGTCGTCCAGCTAATGCTTGGTAGGGTACAATGTCTTCTGATGGTGGTACCAAAGCCAAAGCTGCAAGAGTTCGTAAATGAGTGGAGTTGTCAGGATTATCTATAGATATCATTATAGAGCTTCAAAACTTCTCTGGCATTGACTTGATGTTTCTATAAATGCATTGAGCAAAATGAAAAAGACAACCTCTGATGATAGTAAATTTCATAAATTGGGTTGTATATTCCCTGGTGAAATATACGGTGCAAATGGTGTATTTTGTATTTGGAATCATTAAGCTATTAAAACGTATGCTAATAAACGGAATTTGAGAAAATTCCCTTTATTTTACATACGAATTTGACACCCCTATTTTTTTGGAAAAATCGCGTGTGTATGTATTTTTTGACCTATTTTTCCCTACTTTCGGTCCAGGTCCGATTACCTCCTTGGGAGGTCGTGTCTCAGGCAACTGGGTGTCATGCTCACCTTGTGATTTAATTTTCTTAATCACAATTAAAATTAATACAAAAATGAAAAAAAATTGTTTTTAGTGATTTTTTCAGTCAGGGATATTTTTATTTAAGGATTTTCGCTTTTAGGGATATTTGGTTTTAGGAATTTTTGACTTTTATGGAATTTTTTCTTTTAGGGTTTTTTACCCGTTTCCATTTTGAAAAAATGAGTCTTCACTTCATAATTTTTATGAAATTAGCAATTAATGTATTAATAATAAAAATATTAAGAATTTGAGTAATATTTTTATTTATTTTATATATATTTAAATAATAGTCAAATTGGAAGTCTTTTGTTTTTTATGATTTAGGAGAAATAATAAAATAATTTTTTTATTTCTTATATTAAATTCTGTACGAAAAAATAAGCAATTTTTATTTTTGTTAAAATTTTTTTAAAATAAAATAAACTTATTATACACTAAGTTATACTTTAAGAATTTTTTTTTCAAATAAAAAGGATTATATTTTTTCTTTTCTATTTGTAATATAGTACATAATATACATCAATTTTAATTTTTTTTCTCTCCATTATTTAATTAATTAAATAATTTCCCTATAAACAAACCGAACAGAAAAAACGAAAAATAAGTGAATATGTGAATAATTAGTGAATTACTCAATGAAAATTTCTTAATGGCTGCACATTTCGACATTCATAACCATGTAATTTATATCCAATCTTTAATCATTTTTATCTCGAAAACTAGAAGTTTTCCCTAGAATTGCCTAAGGAAAACGTTTCTTAGAATTAATAAAAGAATCAACTGGCGAAGTTTCATCAAATTCTGCGAGGTGTAGGGGCCATAGTATATATACCATAATTTTTCACTTAAACTTGAAATTCTATAATTTTTTAATTCCCAAAATTCTCTTTCAAAAAAAAACAAGCAAATTATATTTCAATTAGTACGCGTCGATTGCTACTTGATGGCGCTATCTTTTAATAACTGTTTCAAAAAATAACATTAAGTGTCCAAGTCTGATACGGATGTTCTGTGATTTGCAGGTTATTTTGATTATGAAAATCAAAATTTAAAACCTTTATAAATATATATTATTTATTTATATTATATATTTTATAATTAAAAATACATTAAACAATTAAAAATGGATCTTTATACACCAGAAGACAGAAAATATCCAATATATATAGGTAATTTTTTATTTCTTCTTGTTTTTTCATCTAAAATAATCAGAATTGTCACTAAAATTTTTTTTTAATATTATATTATTATATATAATGATATTATTCCTTAAATTTAATTAGAAAATAGTTTATATATAAAAATATAATGATTTAAGATGACGAAAACAATTCTCTTTTTAGGTCCTCTACATTCTTGTACATATTGTCATATTAATTTTATAAGTGAAGAATTTTTATCTAAACATCTAAAAAAATGTTTTCATAAAAAAATATTTTCAATTTTCAAAAGTGATATAAAACTCAATAAGGATACAGGGAAAAATTTAGACGGAAAATTTGTAGAAGATACTGATTCAAACAATTCAGAAGACAGAAGTTTTCAATGTAATTATTGCAACAAGAAATTTAATTGGAAATCAAATTTAGATCAACATTTATTAATCCATACTGGTGAAAAGCCTTTTGAATGTAATTATTGTAAAAAGAAATTTAATCGGAAATCTGATTTAAATAGACATTTACTAATTCATACAGGAGAAAAATCTTTTGAATGTAATTATTGTAAAAAGTATTTTAATGTGAAATCAAGTTTAGATAGACATTTATTAATTCATACAGGTAAAAAACCTTTTGAATGTAATTATTGTAACAAGAAATTTAATGTGAAATCAAGTTTAGACAGACATTTATTAATTCATACAGGAGAAAAATCTTTTGAATGCAATTATTGTAAAAAGAAATTTATTCTAAAATCAAGTTTAGATAATCATTTATTAATTCATACAGGAGAAAAATCTTTTGAATGCAATTAT